>MNCI01035006.1:341852-400323 GCA_015680685.1 Gnetum montanum | reverse complement strand
CAAGTTACTTGGGAGAGAAGTTAGGTGAGATATTTTTAAATATGTAACTTCCCTACCTACCTTGGAACCCTATAAAAAGGCTTCAAAGGAGGGGAGAAAAAGAGAAAAATGGGAGGAATCTCAATTTTTTTAGGACTTTTGGGAGGTCTCATACATCACACTTTTGAGAAGACATTGGGATCACACTTGGGCTCTCACTCGGAGACATTCTTGAGGTCTTGAGAAGAGCTTTGTAAAGAAATTGTGAACGATTGCTTGCAAGATGGCTTGCTAGAGTAAAGATTTCAGCCTCTTTGTCATGGTCCTGTGAGTTATGCATTTCATTTTTTGTTTTGTTTAAATTGTTTAGCTAGTGGTTTAGATAGTATCATCCTTGGCAAGTAATTTTGGGATTTTTAGATTGCTCTTATTATTGTTGTTGCCCGATATAAATTTCTATTAAAATTTTTCCATAGAAGCACTTGTGTTTAAACGCCTTGAGAGCATTTTAGTAGTAAATTTTGTTATTGTGTAACGTGTGGGAACTACTATTGGGATTGTTGTAAGAGAGCCTCTGTTTGTAGTCACGCCGTTGAACAATTCAGTAGTCGAGAGGGTTCAGAAAATCTTTGGTATTTTGATGGGACCAGAATAGCTTCTTTTTATCTTTAAAGTGAATTCTCGTGGTATTTCAATCAGAAATTGTCAAGTCTTTTAAAGGTTCTGTTTGAATGCAATCGTTGACATCTATTATCTAGTCAAAATGGAGTCTCGTACGTGGTAGTTTACGCAGCAATTTTTGGTAGCATAATAGGATTGTCTTGAAGATATTGCTTGTTTGAGCCTTGGAAGTTTGAACAATTCGTAGATATTGAATTTGGGATAGCTTTATTGCGAAGTGTTTACTCGTGTCATTTTACCTTGTTTAAATATTTGAGGTCTACACAAATCTGCTTTCTTTTCTTTTCTGCTTATTTCCATCGAATCTTGCTCTATTTCTAGTTTTCTTGTGGAACTATCTCTTTCTCTGGGGAAAATTAGGAGTAGATTGCGGAGTTGTGCTCAAATGTTTTTGCAAAATTTTATTTGTTACAAGTAGGTATTATAAGGACCGCGTAGACTAGGCAGTTGAACAAAATAGGAAATTTTCAAGAACTCACAGTACTTGGCAAAGTTGGCTGAATCTCTTTAAAGTAAGTCATTTGTAGTTTACACACAACGCAATCGTTACATTTCTCACAACCGCACGCCGCAACAGCACACACACATACTCACATTAACTACTGAGTTTATTTGGAGGTATCTGGGCCTTGGTGTTGCCAGAGACCAGCAAGCACCTAAATCCTGTTCGAGGACACTCGTTGGCGGTCGCGTCCCAAACGGTCGCCAACACTAACAAACCTATGACTCAAGTTGATTAATGTCCTACTATGGTAGCTCATTCTTTAGCCTCTTTATAGCTAGATAATAAAAACTCATCTCCAAAGAAATACAAAAATCTAGCTTCTAAGCTTAAGACTAAAAACGACAAACAACCAAATGTGTGGAAGGAACTAGGTCCACCAAATCCAACTTCCATTTCAACAATACCAATTGATATCAATATCAAAGATGCCCCAATGAGGCTACCTAGGAAGGATAACCAAAAATAAGAAAAAGAAAAGAAGCCTTAATAACAAATACTAGAACATGAGGTCAAAATATTGGATAGAATGAAGAAGTCGAGGCCAATAAATATGAGAAATCATCCAACAATGATAAATAGTTTTTCACTACTATGGAGTAGGTTAAGATCTCACTAAAATATAAAAACACCTCCTTGAGCTTGTATGACCTAGTTATGGTCTCCCCTACCCACCACAAAGTGCTTGTTAAGATGCTAACTTCTATTCATATGAGTAAAGATATCCTTGCTAATAAGAAATCCATGCATGCAGTAATGATACCACCTTCACCTAGAGAAGAAATGGAGTCAACTACCTTAACATTTCATGATATTGAGGTAAAGACTCACTCATAGGTTGTCAAGGTGTTGAAAGCTCCTTGCTTCATAAAAATAAAAATTGGTTGATACAAGGTACATCAAGTTCATGTTAATGATGGGATAGCTACAAAAATTATATCCTTTTCCATCATGGAGAATTTAGGCTTAGTAGAGTACAATCAAGGCATCTCAACATCTACCCTTAAGTCCTTTAACAAGTCATAGGTCATTGTAAAGGGGTCCATATTTCTAGGCTTTTTTGCTAGAAAATAATTTCCCAATTCGTCAATTTCTTATTGGTGGAGGAGACACTAGGTTTCAACTTGATCTTAGGGAGAGCTTGGTTTGCTAAATTACAAGTAGTGTTTTTCCAAATTCATCTAGAGATCCATCTAGCTTATGAGGGAGGTAAAATTATCATACATAGAGATGGCACAGTTCTGTTATTCATCAACAATGTTAACTTGGAGCAATGATCTGAGGTGGAGTTTCAAGAAAAAACTTGTATCACCAAAAATAAAGTTAAGAACCATAATGACATAAATCAAGCCAAGACTACCAACACTAGGAACATTAACAAATCATGGGAAGAGCTCCCATTTACATTATAAGTGAGGGGAATTGAGAGTATAAGATCATACAACAAATATTGTACCCATTTTATAATCTCTTGAAGATTAGAAAATAGTTGTGTGATTGAGTACGTCATCCACCTTCTTAACCTTTAAAAATATGAGGTAGCCTTTTAATTTGTAGCATTGTTTCCAACTTTTATTTACATATTTGCATTTTAATTTACATGTTTTTGCCTTATTGCATCATATTTATCATTTTACTACATAGCCTTACTTTATATTTTCATATCAAATTTTGATTCATCCCTATTTTTCTTGCATCTACATAAAATTAAAAAATAACATAAAAATAGAAAAACATAAAACCAAAATAAAAATGGCCTGCCAAGGCCTAAAATGATTAAATTTGTGGCATCCCTTCCTTTTATCTCTCTTATGTTTACATTATGACCTATTATGCCTTCTTTTACACATTTTCATTTTATCTTCAAACTTTGCTTCATAGCCTTAGTGTGTTAACTAGTAGCATTTTGTGTAAGAAAAATATAAAATATAAAAAAAATCTTTAAATTATATACATGTTCACAACAATAGCAATATTCATACTATGTAATAGAAAATAACAACAAGAATATAATAGTAGCCATAGTTGCACAGTGCAATAAGATAACAAATAAATAATATAGTCTCTAAGGTTGTGACATCCAAAATAACAAGAAGACTAATAATGTAACAAGAACAATATAACATGATAGGCTAAACAAGCATGCTAAAACTAAGCCAAAGGAGGAGGAGGAGGACTATCAACAATATCATCTCCAACATTATCATTACCATTACCTGAGGTCTATGAACATCAAAACATACAAACCATTAGTAATCATGATAAATAAAATATAACCATAAAACAAAAATAACAAAACAAATATATAACATAAAAATTTAAAACATATTTACACAAACCTTTGGAGAATTAAGAGCTATGTCTTTGGGTACAAACCTTTGAAGATCCACTTCCTACTTATGAAGAATTTGTTCTTTACTCATGTTTTCCAATTAATGTCTCCTAGATCTACCCTTGCCAATATCTTTTCCTTCTCCATGTTTTATTGACCTTTTAGTATGTCAAAATATTAAGGAAAATGGAGTACAAGGATGTTTATATGTTTGTGTTTATAGGAGCAAGAGAAAAGGACTCAAAAGCAAATTTGGGATCATAAGGACTTCAGGGAGCATGAACAATATAAAGAATTCAAGCAAAATGTATCTATTTTTGTTTAGAATGAATCTTGGATGTTTTGTCATGTTTCAAAGTGTTTATGGCTCATTTCAATGAGTCTAGGAGGCTATAAGTTCTATGGGGAATTGTTTGGAGGCATTCAAAGGCTCCCAACATTAAAACAAGTATTTTCAGTCTTGGCCCCTACAGAAGAGACGTCTTTCCCATACCAAAGACATATTTCCAATAAGTAGCATAGGAAAATACATCTCTACAAAATAGCAAATGTCTTTCATTAGGCACATATGTCTTTCCCTAGACAAAGACATCTTCATAGAATACAGGCTAGTTGTAGAAAGACATCTTTCTCCAAACAAAGATGTCTTCCAAAACAGAGATTTTAGATAGACATCTTTCCTAGACAAAGATTTGTTTACCAAAATTAAAGAAAAAGACAAAAAGACATCTTAGGCATAAATAATACATCTTCCATGATCATTAGTGATTGTTTCCTAGCCATTGCATGAGTTCCAAGATGGATTTAAAAACATGGAAGCTACAAGAAGACACCAAATGCATTGGGAAATGTGCAAGCTTATGTACAATCATTGTCCAATCATATTTTTATCATTGTAATCTCTATTTCTCTTCATTGTATCATCATTTTTTCATTGTAAAGTGTGTTGTACTTCAATGTACAAGGATCAACAAACTAAGTTGCATTTATCCCTTGCAATTGTTCTCTCTTGTTGCCCTATGAGGTTGATGTGCTTCTTGCAGGAAGACATCTTGCTTAAGCTTGTTGGGATCCTATGGGATTGAGTTGCTGGTACTATAATACAACACTTTGATATGGACCTTAAGATTGTAAAGGTTGTGAAAGCCTTGAAACCACATTTCCAAGCCTAATGGGACCTTACAGGGTTGAGTGATTAGTGTTGTGCTATAACACTCTAGAGTGAGGCTTGAAGACTATACAGGGTGTGGACCCTTCAACCATATTTTAAGAGCAACAAAGTCTAGATTTGTGCTTGTGATCTACCCTCGAAGTGTGGACTACCNCCCCCCCCCCCCCCCCCCAACCTCTTTCTAAGTTTAGTGATCCACATGTTTGTCCACTTAGATGGAGTATAGGAGAATTCAATAGTGGTTGTTTTCCTAAATGTATTAGTGATTTGAGAAGTACAAGACTTAGTAGCAACCATAGACTTTATGAACATGTTGAAAGTGTCCTCTGCATCTATCCCATGAATAAATAACTCATAGTTACATTATGTCATGAATGCTTCATGCCATGATTTTATGTAATTTTCCTTCTTTTTCATGTTAAGCTATCTGTGAGCCTTTTATATTTTGTTTCATTCTAACACCCATGCATAGTAATCACCCCATTTCTTGGACTTTCAAACTAGGAGCCCCATTTGCATGTATTTATCTATATTACTTTTTTCTAAAGCAACCTTACCTTAGATGACACTTCAATAGTGGGGCCACTTTATCTCTTTAGTGTGCAAGGAATTCCTATTGGACATGTGTGCCTCTATGCATTCCTTGGAATCTTCAAGACTTGTGACTTTATTAATAAGCTCATTGTTTTACTTCCTCAATGCTATAACCTCCTTCCATAGGAGCTCATTTGAGCATTGAACCTCCTAGAATTCTTTTGCACAAGACATAGCACATTCTGTGGCCCCTTCATACAGCTTACATGAAATATTCTCAACATCTTGTGAGGGGTTCCATTTTACTTTGAAAACTAACAAAATTAAAAACATAAAAATACATATAAAACATAGAATATTGTAGTCATAAGAAACATGAAAAAAAGGTATAAAATCAAAAAATAAAAAAACTTTAACATTTTTCTTACCAACATCAGGAGCTATTTGTTGCAATTTTCCTACCATGTCATCCATCATTCCCTTTATGAATTCTAGCTTGTCTGGGGTTTCCACCCAAGGATTGGAGTAGAATGTGGATGTAGATGCTTCTGGTGGAGGTTCACATCCTATAATGACAATAACTATTAGACATTAATTGCAATAAGATAAAAAAGTTGAAACAAATATATATACATAAAACAAAATTTAAGCACACTAGAAAGATCATGAAATAGGTCTATTGAAGGATTACTCTTTGGAGGCAAATCATTTAAGATGGAATTCAACACATCTAAAGCCTCTAGGGGTGTTCTCTCCTCCTCTTCTTTGCATTATTTCTCCTACTCTATAGCAACCTTTGTAGCCAATTCTTACTTCTTCCCTACAACAAACCAAAACAAATAAAACATAACAAAAATTTGCAAACATTTAATAACAAAAATATAACCAAAAAAGTATAACTAAAAATATAGTAAAAAATATTTAAAATTAAAAAATAAAAATATATAACAAGATGTTTACATAGATACAACATCTTGGTTAATCATGTTGAGCTCAATTGTCATCTTCTTAGGCACTTGCTCATCATGAATCTGAATGTTATCTTCAACACATTACCTCTTCATCTTCTTTCTAGCAGTACCATTTGCTTCTGTGCATAACCTGTTGGCCATATTTGCATTGCCACATGTAGCATGTGGCTTAGTCCCTTTGCTATGAAGGAAACAACCATGAAAATCATGTAAACTACTAAGATGCTTAGTGATAATAGATAATGATTCTCCTATCTCCTTGATTGGTGGATTTTGGTGATGCATAACTTGAGTAATATGTTTGGCCCAAGGCCTAGAGAGTTGAAAAGCATCATATGCAATCCACTTTCCATCTCTCTTAATCACCAACAACTTAGCAAATCTCCTAAGATGTGAAAAGAAGAATGTAAAATGATTTGATGAATATTATCGAGGTATATTATAGAGCTTTCTGATTTCATCCCTTAAGCTAGTGATTAGGAAGATAGCCTAGTCAAACCTAGTGCCATTAATTAACACCTTTTTCACAATCTAAACCTATTGTATTCCTATGACTTTCCTCTACAATAGCTATATAGGAAAGGTCCTATCATAGAAGAGGGGATAGGTCTCATTGACTTCCTTAACCTCATAATTGTTAAAAGACAATGTTGCACTAGGAGGAGAGTTAAGCTAAGCTTCCATTTCCTCTTTATGACCTATATCTTTCCTTGCTCTAGTGGCAACCTTGGCATCACTAGAGGGTATGCCAAAGAGATCATTGAACATGGACTCATTAATGCTCAACACAAAAAGATAATCATGAACACAAGTGATGAATTTAATCATCCCCTCATCAATAGAGTCAGTCATGTTTAATATCGCTGCATGTGACATCAATGGACTAGGCAACATGAACAAGTTATACAAACCTACATCAGTGAGCCTTTGTAGGACATCCATAAGAGCTTCCTCTACTTTCCAATCTTATGTTGAGTCTACTTTTCTCTGCTTGAGTTGAATCTTCTCCTCAGCACAAGCTAAAATGATCATAGTAGTCATAGACTCACATATAAAATATGTAACATAAAATAGTTGACTTGTTAGCCTTAAAAAATCATAAAAATCAAAAAATTTCAAACAACTAAAAAACTTTTTTTAAAAAAGAAAAAACTACATAAAAACACAAAATGAAAATGCTAAAAATTGTTGGCCATACTAAACAACTTTCACTCACAAAGCTTGAACTTTAGGATGAGCTAGCATACATGCTCCTAAGTCTATGCAAGCCCACCATTTTTGTGCATGATTTATGGCTAAGCTAGTTTGATATATGCAAGAATACTATGTATGATATCTACCAAACTTAGCTTCAAGCTGATCAACTACTTACACTCTTACAACCTCATCTTTCTTGAATTCTTCCAAGGCTATACAAGCCACAAATAAGGTTTGGTCATTTCTCAATAATTTTTTGGGGTGTACCCTATACCTAAAAAAACTAAGACATCAAAAAGGAGTTAGAAGAAAATAACCTTAAAGCCAAAAATAAACAAATATGATAATTTAAAACTAGACTTATGGTTCTAGTAGGTAGACAATTCTTGGACAATTTTGGAGTGCATTTATGCTCTGGCCTATCATCAAGATGTTGTCAATGTTATATTAGGAGTACTCTAGCATCTCCCAAATTTGAGATAACCTATGAACCCCTTGGAATACAAAGTATTATTCTACTCTATCTCTCTTTGGATGTCAAGATCATCAATCATGAACCTCAAACTGTAGTTGAAAGATCCAAGCATAAGAGTTTTTGTGATTACAGTTGCAGCATCTACAACCAAGTATAACCACATGATTATACTAAAATGTTGTAGTAGGTATAGCAAGAACTCTTAGGTACCATGTCTAAACTACACATTCATTCGATCATCTATGCTCATATAAAGGTTTTAATTGTTTTGGGTGGCCACCTCAATGCAACAAAGGATCCCCACCAACTCAATGAAAACCAAAATAGGTTTCAAGAAGGCCTTGTACATATTCAAATTGCATAACCATGAGAACATAGAAAACCATAAAAACATTAAAGCAAAAATTAACAAAATTTACACCAAAATTACCTCTAAGATGACAATGTTACCACTAAATATAAAACATAAAAAATAACTGATGCAACTACCTTCACACTATAAAGCAAAAACTAACCTTTATACTTCAACCAACATAGCCAAAAACTAGATTTAACATATTGATGGGCATGTAACATGAAAAAAAATCAACTTTGATATTTTCACAAAAAGTTGGCATGTAAGGTCCTAAATAAGCATAACACTTAGCTTGAAACAAAAATTTAGCAAGACATGAAGCCAAAATTGACAATGCTATGGATAAAGAGGTAGAAAACACTTATCATGAGTGGTCATAAATGCCTAGAATACAAGGAAGGTAGAAGGAAAAATCACGAGTTTTCTTTGATCCTAGAGTTCATGCACTATCATTCTCCCTAGTACAAAACCTTAAGACCTTTCATATGTTGCCTTAGCAAGCCTAAGTGTCTCATGTTGGTCATAGGACTTGAAAAAAGTACACAATGGCCAAAACCCAATCCTAAGTACCCAACACTATCATTTGTAGCCATAGAAGCCACAGAACTCTACAGTTAAAACTACAATTGACAATCATAGAACCAAGGCTAGAAAAAATTATAGAAATTTCTTTTTAAAATTACCCTTAATTACAAACATGTAGCACCAACATTTAGCAACTCAATTTAATCTCCCTAGTTGCATTTACAATTGTCAGAAAATGAAACTTTAACTTGAAATTACATGAAATTTTCACCAAAAAAATAAAACTTAGTTTACAGTGAATCAACTATAATATACACTCTAGAAAAATTTTAAAAAACAAAATATCAACTTCACTAGAACCCCTCTACACTAAATTTTTGATAACTTGGAATCATAAATGCTGACAAAAAAAACACAAAAACATCCCAAAACTACCAGTTTTCCCATGGGAAAACAAAAAATTTTTGCAAAAATAGGCTAGAACACTAAACACTGGGTTGGGAAAAATCCAAAAAACATTTTAGAAAAAATAAAAAAAATATTATTTCACCTCCAGTACATCCAAAAAATCTAGAACAATAGATCTATCAGTCCAAAATAAAAAATCTACTCATATGCGAGTTAGATTAATCAACAAAGTTGAAGTAAAACAAGCAAGAATAGAGTAAAATTCTACATATGGGTTTAAGAAAGATCATAAATATTCCTAAATTAATGTTTAAAAATTAAAATATTGATTCTAATATAATCAATAGTTCTAAATATTTAATTCAACACAACTAGATCAATAAATTTCAACCTAGGTAAGTTTAGAGGTGGAAAAATGTTTCCACAAATTCATGTAAAATCAAGAAAAATGGTGAGAACTTGGTACCTAGGATACCTTGATGAAAATCCTTCACCTATAGTAGGATTTCAAATCCTAGAAAGAATTCAAATGGTCTCCTCTACCTTGTTCAAAACTAGATTCTAAATCATCAAAATGATCTTCTTCACCATGGTTGCCAAAAGCCTTAAATCTTTGCCTTGATTATTGTGAAAGAAAAGCCTAAAATTCCTTGACCTACTATGATAATTCTACAAATATATATGTTAGAACCTAGGATTTTCTACAAGAATGTTGGAAATTGGATCTTCAACAATGACTGTAGATTCTAGGTCCCACAATCGAGAGATTGGAAAGGAAACTAGCTCCAATGCTGTAGTTTGGTGCAAAAAATCCTCAAAGCACAAACATGTTAATAATAAAAGGTCTTTGGAAAAATAATAAAACCTTCTACATGTTAATATTAAGATATATTTAATGAGAATTAGGCCTTGTATGTTACATTTTGGTGGAAGATTTCTATTTCTTACCTCATACATTATGATCTTTGGCACAACATATACTTCAACATATAGGATTCAAAGCCTTAGCGACACATTGCTCACAAGAGATCCAACATGTGGAGGTTTTGACCAAGTCTAAACCATCTCAAGATCATCCACAAGTCATCTAGAGGACTCCATCAAACTTCAAAATTTTAACAAGTTTATCAAACACAAAAAATGCACATAAGAAAGCTTATATGTTGAGAGTTAGGGCTCATATGTTAAAAAGATTAGTCTTATACATTTGACCAATGTATAGAACAATGTATGAGACCTCAAGGATAATTAATCTTTATCAAAAGACCTCATACTCTTCTGAAAATGGTCCTAAAAACTACAAATCCTACCCTAAGTCGTAGACACAAAGGGTTGAGGACATTAATAACCTTGTCGAAAACCCTTAAAATATACTAATTTAGATCCCATACATTGATAATCAAGCCTCATATATTGGGACAATGTACAAGCTAATGTTTGATTCCTACAAAAATTTTTAACATGTTCAAACTTGCTCAAAAGTAGCTTAGTGGAACCCACAAAACCTAGAGGTACAATTAACTTAGAAATTAACATTAACAAGCTCTAAAAACTAACTTTAGGACCTTGTACATTGGGACATAAGCCCCACATGTTCGACCAATGTATAAGCCAATGTGTGGACATCACCAAACTTTTATCTTAATCAATACAACCCCTAAAGCCAGCAATCTTCCTCCAAAATACTAGTCGTTGCACTAGGAGTTAGAGGAAGTCAAACGATTGGTTAAAACTCCTACAAAATTACTTATGAAGCCCCATATGTTGAAGGAGTAAGTCCAATAGGTTGAACCAACATATAAGACAATGTGTGGGCATATGCAAGCCTTCACCTTAGTTCATTCAACCTAAAAACTATAGATTTTCCTCTAAAACCCTAGTTGTTGCCCCAATAGCCTTGAGGAAGTAAATAAAACTCAGTTGAAATCATCACATAATGGCCAAAGGCAGTTCATACACTGAGGAGGTAGGTCTCATATGTTGGGCTAATGTATGGATCAATATATGAGATCTCTACTAACAATAATGAAGTCCAAATAAGCTAAAACATTGCTAAAGTAAGTTCCACATGCTGAAGGCTTGACTCGGAGTGGTCAGAAGCTACCCTTGTGGATTCCACAAGTACAAAACCATGTCAAAATAGTCACACATTGTAAGCACAAGTGTTACATTTTGGGCCAATATATAGGCCAACGTGTGAGCAGTAACATGTATCCACCTTTCTCCATACAACTCCAAAGCTACAAGTTTCTCTTCTAAACCCTACATGCTATCAAAAGAGCTTTGAAACTTCAAAATATTGGTGAAAATTCTTCCTACATCTAGCATATAACTCTCATATGTTGTAAAACAAGCCTCATACATTGGACCAACGTATGAACCAAAGTATGAAACCTCTAACACCAATGAACAAGTCAAAACAAGCTCAAACACCATCAAAGTGGGTTCCACATGCCTAAGGCTTGTGGTCATAAGATGCCCTAGTAGTTCTTACAAGCCTAGAATCTAGTCCAAACTATCTACACATTGTGAGAAAAATCCATACACATTGTATTCTAGATTTAAAATTTCCATACTTTGGAGCTTCAGGCCTCATATGTTGGAGCAAAGTATGGACCAGCATATGAAGCACAAATAAGCTCAAAAGTTCACCAATCTAGCCCAAATGTAGCATTAATAAGTTCCACATGTTATGTACATGACACACAAAGTCCACAAGTTGGAAAGGTGGTTTCTACATGTTGAAAATACAAGTTTTTAATACTTTTTTTAATTATTTTTATCATAAAAAATCATTGTTCTATTAGTTTACAGCTACTTTTCATAAGATTTTTTCTATTATATAAGATTTTTATATTTTTACAAAAGTTTTCTATTTTTTGCTAGCTTTTTTTATTTATTTTATTATTTTACAGCCTATTTCTATAGAGTTTTACTTATTTTGACAATTTATAATCTATTTTCATCAAATTTCCACTTATTTTAACAATTTATGACCTACTTTCAGTAAATTTTTCCCTATTTTGACCATAAAAACACTTGAAAAATAAATATTATCACCTAATATTATCTCCAACAAAGTTTGACCTTGTTCAACTATGCTTAACCTCTGTATACATCATTTGATACCATTTGGTGCCATTTCTTGCATTATTTTAATGTCATTTTATCTTGTTTAGCCTTATTTGACCTTCTTTGACATCATTTGATGTTATTTTTTTAGCATTTGATATCATTTGGTATTATTTTAACATCTTTTGATGTCATTCAACATCATTAAACAACATCTTCTATAATTTCAAGATCATTTCATATCATCTCAACATCATTTCTAATCATTTTTTATTATTTTCCATTATTTTTGTCATCATTTTCCTCATTTGACATCATTTGGTATCATTTGGTATTATTTGATATCATTCGACAACATTTTGTAATATTTTGATATCAATTAGTATCATTTTACATCATTTTTGACATCATTTGATCTTGTTTTACCAGAATTTAGCATCATTTAGCATTATTTGATGTCATTTGGCATCACTAGGATCCTATTTGACCTCATTTGACATCATTTTGCATTGTTTTAATTTTACTTAGCCTTCATTTATCCCTTGCTCTACATCATTTTGCATCATTTGGCCCTTATTCCATCTTGTTTGACCTTGATGTACCTTTTTGTGAGCTTTGTACACTATATTATGACATTGTTGGCCTGGTTTAGTCTTGTTTTACTATGGTTTAGCCTTACTTCAGCTTAATTTGCTCTATTATTATAGTGTTTTGTACTATGTTAGCATTATTTACTAATTCTATCACACAAATGCCACTGAATATGTTTTTTTTTGTTAACATGCAGGATTAGAACATGGATACATGGACACAAATTGACCTACCTCTAAGCATGAACAGATCCTATGGTGATGTCAAATGACCAATTAACCCCCTATTATCTATATCTTGAACCTAAGAGCCTATTTGACCATATAGCCTCAATATAGAAGTCCCTCAAATGGCATGATTACATGGTTAAAACCCTTAACCTTGAGGCTAGTGAAACTATTGAGGATTCACTAGTCAAGGTCCTTATTACGACACACAATTGTAAGGAGAAAACATTAAAACTAAGTTTCTCACTCAAACCCCAAATGACCCAAGACATCACCAAGGTCATTCAAGATAATATTAAATCCTTTACTTGGTCATATGAAGATATTCCAGGATTAGGCCCATGTTTAGTACAACATAACTTCATAGTAGACCCTAGCATCAAACCTATCAAATGAAAAGTTCACAAAGTTAGACCAAAATTGGTCTTTGAGAACCTTGATAAGATCAAGAAGCTATAACAAGTTGGTTTCATCTGAGCTATTGATTACACTAATTGGATGTCCAACATAGTGATAGTTTCCAAGAAGAATGTGAGGATTCGTATCTACATCAATTTCTAAGTTCTTAATAAGGAAATGATTAAACATGACACTCATTTGCTTAGTATTGATTAACATATCAATACTATGCCAACCATGCCTTGTTATCCTTTATGGATGAGTTCTCAAGATACACCAAGGTTAGGGTTGATCTAGAGCATCAACTCTATACAACCTTCATGACCCTTTAGGAAACCTTTTGTTATATCATGATGCCATTTGGTCTATAGAACATGGATGCAACCTATCAATGAGCTATGACTTATATTTTTAATGACTATATGCTAGGGTTACTTAATGATTATGTTGATGACATAGCCATAAAGTCCAAGATGGTCAATGATCATGCACATGATCTAAACCTAGTACTCCAACGATGTCTCAAGTATTCTAAGAGTGTGTCTTAAGCATTAAATGAGTAAGATTCTTGGTTTCATAATATTTTAGGTAGGGATATGTGTCGATCTTGGGAAGATAAAGGCCATAACCAACTTGACCATACCTAATAACCTTAAGAAACTACAAGGATTATAGGGTATATTATAGTTTATTTGTAGATTCATCTTAAGACTTATGGATAGGCTACAACCCATGCAACACTCACTTAAGAAGGAAGTTCACTATGAGATAATTGAATAATTCCAAGAAGCCTTTGACATCATTAAGCAAGATTTGGTCTAATTTCCCACTATGTACCCACCTCAGAGAGACAAACTATTTTATATCTATGTCGTAATCTCTACCACATCCATAGCCTCTCTACTCTATCAAAAATAAGATGATGGAGTAAAGCTACTCATTTACTACTTAAGCCATGCATTGATAGCCTATGAGACCTAATACACTGAGGTTGAGAAGTATTGTTTGGCCCTAGTATTTTTTCTAAAGAAGTGAATACACTACCTCTTTAGTAGCCAAGTCAACATCATATGTAGAGATAACATGCTAAGAGCCATAACAAATAATATATAAAACAGTAGCCAAATAGCCTAGTGGAAGGTCATAATAGCTAATTTTGCCCTACATTACATATTCTAAGCCTCAAGAAAAGATTAGGCTATAGCTACTCAACTCACAACTTTTCCAGTTGAGGACAATGCAGCCATAGATCCTAAATTCCTTGATCAACATGACAATATTGTTAATGAGGTACCCGAAGGATATGAGGCCATTATGCACTTTGGTGGGGCTTCAAAAACCCATGGGGCTAGTGCTATTACCATCATAACATCATCCTCTAGTGAGATCCATTCTTTCACTTATCATTTTCAATTCTCATGTACCAACAACATAGTAAAATATGAAGGATTAATTAGTGGAATGATGGCAACTCATAATCAATAAATCACATGTTTAATGATAAAAGATGATTTACAACTTATGGTTAACCAGATAACCAAGGTCTACATATGCAAAGCCAAACATTTACAACTTTACTATGATCTAGCCAAAAATTCATGCTACAACTTATAGATGTTGGTATACAACACATCCCTCAAACCAGAAACACCTTAGCTAATGCCATTACAACCTTAGCCCTAAGTGTGATGTTAGATGTGTTTAGCAACTTACCTTTATTAATGGATAACTCTACTCTTGCCATCACACAGAACACTAAAGGTACCTCTATAGTAATCTTTGAAAATGTTCCTCAATAGGAATGGTATGACAACATTAAGTTTCATTTAATGCATGATGAACCTCCATAGAACCTAACTGCCTCTCAAAAGGATGCTATACATAAATGATCAAAATAATATATCATTATAGTTGATAATATAATATTTCAAAGGTCCTACGATGACATTTTGTTAGTATGCTTGGGTAAAACCAGATCTTGCACAATCCTTTAGTAGGTTCACAAGGGCATATGTGGAGGACATATAGGACCTAGAGCCATGACTACAAAGATTATACAATTAGGATACTAATGGTCCTATATGGAAAGGGACTAACTATAGAAGATTAAAACTTGTGATATCTATCAATGACATAGTAACTTAATACATGTGCCATCAATTAAGTTACACATTTCTCAAATCACATAAACATTTCAATGAAGGAAATTAACATTATCAGACCTATAATGCCCAAGTCTTCAGTGGAAGATAGCTTCATCATCATTGCAACCAAATATTTCATGAAGTAGGTTGAAGCTATTCCTTTGAGAAAAACAACATCTTCACAATTCTATAATTTCATATTAGATAACATAATGTCCTATTTTGGCTTACCCCTAATTGTAGTTATAGATAATGAACCATAGTCTAGTAGCTAATAAATGTAAACCTTTTATCAATAATTAAACATCAAATATTCCTTTTCATTAGCATACTATCCACGAGTCAACAAACAAGCCAAAGCCAACAACAAGGTCATCATAAACCTCCTTAACAAGATGCTAAATAATAGCAAATGCAAGTGATAAGAATTACTCTTGTATGTACTTTGGGCCTATAAGACAACCTTCAGAACCCTAATTGGTGCCTTCTCATATAACCTTATTTATAGATCTAAATCTATTTTTCCTCTTTAATTGAAGGTTCCATCCTTAAGGATAGCTCTATCTAACTTCATAGGTGATGACCAAAATAAGGAGCTGCATACCATTAACCTTGATTCAGTGGAGGAGCAGTGAATACAAATTCTTACTCACATCGAACAATATTAAGAGATGTAGAAACAATAGCATCATCATGATCCAAACATTTGGAAAGTCAAGGAAGAAGACCTTATCCTTAAGGTCATTCATGAACATATGAATAAGTTCTTGGCCAATTAGAAATGATCTTTTTTATTTTCCAAAGCTTATGGCAATGGAGTATTTATACTGGCAATCATGGATGGAAATGAATTGACAAATATGATCTATCATTCCTATCTCAAGTATTACTATATCTAATATTAACCTATTTGATTGTACCTTTTATTTGCATTTTTTACATGTTTGAATGAATAATTGATATCAACAACCTTTGTAGCCTATAAAATTCAAACCTATATGACCTCTTATCTTTCTCTTTTTGGCATCTCAAAGCACTGCACACTTTTTATGAATTTGTGAAACAAAATATAGATCTCTCATGTTTTACCAATTGTAACATATGATGACCTATTTATGCTTATTACCTTATGTGGCCTTATGCAATCTCTTGTAATCACATGTATTCTTTGATTTGTTTTCTTATCCTCTTGGATTTTTGCTTGCAAGACAAGCTCAAAGCCATCATAGATGTGTGACTCATTACAACAATGATTCACCACATAATGTTAATATATGAGATTCAGTTAGATTGTCTAATTATACCAATAGTGCTTACCTCACATAACTCCTATTACTCCTTTTGAGCCATATTCCCATAGCCAAATTACAACCTTTCTTATCTTGCTAACAACAAAAATCTATGATTTTCATTCATGCACCATGATCATGTGATATCTTCTTTACCATGCTTTACCATCAAGTTTACTAAATGTAACACATCTCATTCAACATGAAAATAAAATAAAATTTGGCCTTGGTAATGAAACCCGATGAAGATTTCATCAAAAAAATGGAGAAGAAAATTGCCAAGATAGCTGAGAAGCCAATGAAGTATAAAGAGAAATGAATGGCTCCAAAAAAATAAAGGGAGAAGTTGATTGGTCAAAGAAGCCCAAGGATAAAGTGTTGGTTCCTCTAACACATTATTGAGCAACCAGTAATTTAAGCATGAAGCATAAAGGCTCTTTTCAGCTAGTACACATGTCATTGTCATACCATAGCCATGATGTCAACATTTGAAATTCCTCGTTAGCCCATGTAACCATTCAAATATCCAAAGTGACCATCTCAATAGATGAATACGATCCTTATCTCATCTTAAACTTGAAACATCACATTGTGACCTTATTTCATCATTGTGAGCACTCCTTGGCTTGCTTCAATAGCTACCAAATCAAGTGTGGAGAGGGAGTGTTAGTAATGAACACATGGTGATGTTTTCCATTCTTTGTTAATGTCTCTTGTGTGAATCCTCTAAACATCAACAAAGAGTAGCCAATGAAACACCTTGTAGAAAATTCATGTAATAAAGAAAAAGACCTTAAAACCAAATTTACATTGTAATTTGGTAGGAATTTAAAGGTAGAAATGATTATATTAGTTTGCCATCTAAAATCCTACACTATAGCCTTATTCTAGCAATGTTTTGAGTATTTTTCAATGTGTAAAATGAAATTTATGACCCATGAGTTGGAACTTCATTTATGCTAATGTATAGAGGTCCAAAATATTAATACATTGCCAAAATTTGGTAGCAAAAGCCAAAGATGTTGGAACCTATACATTGGAATTTGGGCCATGACAATAGTTCAAATATGCCATCAAATTTGGCAAGAAAAGATCCATACATTGTTGAACCATATGCCACATTTTTCAATGGTGAAAAGTACCACATATGTTGGTATTTCATGACCAAAAAGTTAAAAACATTTGTAACATTCCCATTCCTAAATGGTGTTGTTGTATAAAAAATATGGTGCATCTTCATAACAAGGGTTATTGTTATCGTAACAATATTCCAAAGGCATGTTGTAATTGAGACCTGAAAGGATGCATTGTAATAATGGATGTGTCCCTCAAGGTGACCTTTGGGTGTTTGACCTAAGGCATTTATACCCTAGCTTAGAGGTCATGTCGACATGGAGTGGTAGAGTTGAGAAAAGAAAGTCACAAGTGTCAGGTAAAGTGGGATAGGAAGAGGATTGGCCATCCCTTCTGGCTAGTTGTAGGTCTAATCATGGTGGTAGTGTTGGATTGCCTCCAAGGGATAGGTGATGAAGGAAGAAAATTCCATGAAATACTATTAGAGTATGATCCAAATACACAATTCCATATCAATAAAGTATTCTTTTCTTTCTCAATCTACATTTTTCTTGTTATTTCCTTTATGCATAATGTCGAATGTTACATATTTTTGATGTTTAGTGTATTTTCTTCTTGTGCATAATGTCTAATATAATGTATATTTGACATTTTCCATGATATCCAAGAATGAGGTGTCACAACATTAGTATGTCATATGCTATAAATTTTGGTCATCATGAGCATCAAAAACATTGTAGAAAATGTCAAAAATGTTGCAAAATTTTAGTAGAATCGAGCCAATAAACAATCAATGAATGTATGGTCTATTTAAATCAAATTTTACATCATTTCAGGACTTTTGGATCATTCTGCATTTAGGAAAAACTTAAGACTTTCAGAGCAATGCAAACATTTAAGACTCCATAGTCATTTCTCCCTAGAGTAGATCACCAAAGTAGAGAGAACCTATTGAGAATAACTTTTAGGAATAGATTAGTGAAAAAAGATAAGTGCAGATTAGTTATAGAGCACACCCTACCATTTACATTAGGCTTTAAAGTTACTTTTGTATTCTTGGGCTTTCAAAGTCTACAACCCGTACTCTTTACACCCTTTTTTTTCGTTTCACAAAATTATTACAACATTTAATACAAAGTTGTAGTGTCTTTGTTTTACCATATTATTTTATGCATCTCTCTATTTTTTAATTTAGCATTTCAAACACTATTTCATATGTTTTATTTATCTTTGTAATACTCAACAATAGACTTCTAACTTCTTAAGCAATTGACAAGATCATTTGAGATGCTCTAGATCCTTTTTTTGAGGCTCGTTGCTCTAGAGATAAATTGTTCTATGCTAGGATTTTTGGTTTTTCCAACACCAAATTTTCTAATTGTTAAAATTATTTAAAAGAATACTTAAAAAGAAGAGCCAAGTAATTATGCAAACTTCCATTCCTTTAAAAGAATAAAACAATATTCTTGGATTGTAGACAATGGGTGCTCTAATCACATAACATCCTACAAAATTTATCTTCTAGATTAAAAAAATAAGCAACAATCTTTGCAACATTAAAATTGGAGATGGAAAATAACATTCATGGAAGGAATAGAAGACTATGCAGTTAAATTAAACAATGGACAAAAAGTTACCATTTCCAATGTGTATTATGTTTCTAATCTTTCCAACTATCTCATCTCTATTGGAGAAATATCTAATGGAGTAAATAGTGTTAGTTTGAAGAGTAATTTATGAATTATCAATAACCCCAATGATGAAGAAATCATGAAAATGAAAGACTTGAATAAAAAAATATATTTCCTTGAATGTGACTATCTCAATGAAAAAGGAGACATCATATGCAACCATACTACTCAAGAAAAGCACGTGCTCACAACAAAATCCAAACAAATCCTAAACAAAAATGAAGTCAAGGAAAAGAATAATAAGGATTTTAGTAAGTCTAGACTTTGGCATGGAAGGCTTGGTCACACCTCTTATCAGAAAATTAAAATAATGGGCAAATAGAAAAAGCCTACAAGAATAAAAATTTTAGATGTTCCTTAAGATAAGTGTGAGACTTGCATAAAAGGAAATTAAAAAATTTCTCCTCATAACTCTCACATGATAAAGAAGGAAAAACCATTTGATCTTCTACATATGAATCTTATTTAGCTAATGTCCACTATTTGAATAGGAGGGATAAATTATTTCATGGTCATAGTAGATGACTATTCAAGATACACTTAGACTTAAAATCTATAAGAAAAAGAATGAAGCCATTAAATACTTTGAATTTTTTAACAAACAAATTGAAAACTCCATGAATGTTAAGATTAAGATCATTAGATCAGAAAAACAAATAAGTGAATTCATAAATAAATAATTTGATAATTTTTGTATAGAAAATGGTACGTTTCATTAGACCACATGTAGATATAGCCTACAATTAAATAACATTGTTGAAAGAAAGAATAGAATAATACAAGGCACGAAAAAATGCTTACTAAAGCATATCACACTAAATAATCAATATTTGAGTATAGCCATCATAGCTACTTGTTATATTTGTAGTCAAATCATCACCAAAAGAAATGAAGACAAATCTTCATATGAATTTCTATACAATAGAGTTTCTAATTTGAGTCATATAAGAATATTTGGATGCCATTGCTATATAAAGACCCCAAAAAAAATCATTGAAAAATTTGAAAACAAAGGAATGAAATGCATATTTTTTATTTGTAATTTTTACACTAGTAGATATAGGTTCTATGATCTGATGAATCAAAAATGACATGTTTTAAGAGATGTTATATTTGATGAGACAAAGTTTTGTACAAGTGAATTTTTCAAATAGCAAGACAAATTAGACACATATCAAGTTTAAAATCATGGGTTTAAAGAGACCATCATTACACTCAAATTCTAGTATACAAATTTTAAAAGAAGAACTAAAAGATCTCATAATATTACAAATTGTGGAGATGTTTTTCCATTCCTAGACCTACTTTGATTAAAAAATTTTGTTCTATCTGTATTGAATGTCATGTTTAAGTCATACAATTATGTTTAGAATGAAATTTGGATTTTAGGGCTTATTTCAATGAATATTTTCATTTTTTTCTATCTTTGTTCATAGTGTTTTTACCCTAATTTTACTTTAAACTAGCCAAACATTTACATTTTTTGTAGCATGTATGTACCACAAATGTTTTTTCTTTTTTTCTTTTTTTTTTCTTTTTTTGTTTGGGCTCCATAGAACTATTGTATGAGGTCTTATAGTCATATTGGAGCTAGAATCATATTTTTTTGTATTTTTTTGAATTTTTCATCAACTTTTACCAACCCGGTACACAATGTTTTTGGCTCATTTTGCAATTTTTCTTTCAAAAACCTAACATCATTTGCAATTTTTTGGTTAATGGTGTGCAGCATCCAAGGGCCTTGGAGGTTTCTAATGTAGTGTAGAAGGGCCATCGATGAAGTTTGATATTTTTAGAATTTTCTTCAAATTTTTTTCATAGGTTTTACTGTAATCATTTCACTATAAACTAGGTTTTTTCAACAAAATTCTATGTAATTCCGAGTTGAAATTTAATTTTTCCAAGGTTTTTGGTGTAGCATTGATGGTAGATTTAAGTCTCCCTAGGCCTATTTCCAATGTTTAGAGC
Organism: Gnetum montanum; assembly: GCA_015680685.1. Lineage (NCBI taxonomy): Eukaryota > Viridiplantae > Streptophyta > Gnetopsida > Gnetales > Gnetaceae > Gnetum > Gnetum montanum. The sequence continues at coordinate 378,738 of MNCI01035006.1, read as the reverse complement.
TAAAATAATTTTTTAAAATTTTTTGGGAATTTTTTCAGCCATGCAAGATATATTGATCAGTTGTAGTTTTTGATAGGAAGTTTTTAGGCTTCTCTAGTCTATAATGATAGTATTAGGCACTTTGGTTTGGATTTGTGCTACTGTGAAATTTTTTTTGAATACTTTAGCCATCGCATGACACTCTTTGGGGTTATTAGGTCAATGTATGAAAGGTTTTTGGATTTTTTGTAGGTTTGAATGGTAATGTATGGGCTCAATTATTCAAGAAAAGTCATGTTTTCCACCATCATTCTCCTTTGCATTCCCCGAATTCCAAATGTATGAGCTATTGAGATAGATTTGCCATTACGTATTTTGAAAATTTTCACATATGATGTTGCAATGTTGTTAACAATGGTCTCTAGTTATGTTGACACTTGGTTTCATGCTAATTGTTTGTAGTAATGCCTTTTTTTTAACTTTTCATGTAAACCATTTATCTAAATATTTACTATTGGGCTTTCATGTTAAGTATTTGTTAAAATGTCCAAAAGGCTAAACTTTGGTCCATGTTAGAGTTGGAGTTGATGAATTTGGTTATCATACATATTTTCATTTTTTAACACCAATGTTAGCATTATAGAGGTTACTCTTGGCTTTAATTTTGTCAAAAAAAAAAATTTAAGGCTCTCATGTTTTCTTATGGCTATGGTTTTATGGTTTGGCTATGTGCAAGGCATTGCTAAAATCCATTTTGATCATAGTTGAGTTAGTAGGGATCTTGTATTACACAGGGGTGACTACACAAAATAGCTTGAACCCCAATCTAAGCATTAACCATTGTAAGTTGATGTGGTTTATGAAACACCACAAAATTTGAATGTTTTCACATTGGTAAACCCATCCCATAAAACCCAAGGCAAAACTTCATTTTTAAATGTGAGGATTGTAATCCATGATGTGTAATCTCATGTACTTTATAATTTTGGGGCTGAAAAAAGCCTCATAAGTGGTCAAAGCATCATCCCCCAAGTGACAAAAAGTTATGTAATGTCTATATTTGGGCTTTTTGGGGGGAGGGGGGGCATGGGTTAAAAATGCCTTTTAGGATGCCAAAATTGGCATTTTGATGGAGTTTATGAGGTGTGTAGAATTTTCTACACTAAAGACACTTACATGCAGGTAAAATTCACCTACCCTCATTATGGAGGGATGTGATGGCATCTATGCTCACCTATGTCTAGCATGGGGGTCTAACCATTACCCCCCAGCATTGACACATGAACCTTCTAACATTGATACATCATCCCTCCAGCATTGATACATCATCCCCCTAGCATTGATACTTCATGACCAAGATCTCAACACAGCAGCAACTTCAACAAGGATCCTACACATCAACATTAATGTTGAAAGCCCCAACATGGGTGGTTTGACCCAGCATGGGTGAAATTCTCATTTTATATTCTTAGTAATGGAATGGCTTTGCTGCCATGGGGGTAAAAGACTTAACCCCATTTAGTAACCCCCCTTGATTTGCACACCCACCACAACTAAACATGATAGAAATTGGTCAAAAATCAAGTCAGAATTTGCAACATCAATCAAGCAAAATTTATGGCCAAAACATTATAAAACCCAAGCACCAACACCATTTATGGGTTCCACAATTTTTTGGCAGTTTTCCACTTTGCATTTTTGGCCATTTTATTTGCATTCAAGAGCTCTTGCAATCTTACATACATATAGCTTCTTGAATCCCCAACATGGAACCCCAATAGCCATTGCCACATCCCCTACACCACCAACATTATAGATTTGATGTGAAGAGTAGCATAATTTGATAGCATTGGAAGTGGTAGAACATTTGGATTATGGAGCCACCAATTTCAACAGAATCTAAAGCCCTGCCAAAGTGAATCTCCTACTATTCCAGGCACATATTGTACACATTTCTTAAACTTTCTTTAATTATGTTAAAATAAAATTTACAGTTCTATTTTTATGTAAGAGAGATTTATTTGTTACATTTCAATGCATTTATTTTCTCATATCTGCATTACATTTTTATTTTTCTACCCTCATTTTACATTTTCCAAGTCCCTGGGTGATCTATTGGATCATCTAGGGCACCTTAGATCCCACTTTTCAGAGGTCCTTAGGATCTAAGGTTAAAACTATTTTGCTAAAATTTTTGGTCTTCCAACAACCAAAATTTTCAAGCGCTAGAATTTAGACCTAGCGTAAAAGAGTTTTTGATGTACCTATTCCAAAACTATGGTGCAAACATGTGGCCACACTTGGCTATGGATGTTGCGGTTGTGATCACGGAGACACTCTTATAAGGTTCCTTCAATTGTATCATGAGGTTCATGATTGATGATCCCAATACCCAAGTAGAGATCAAACAGAATGATGGTTTGTTTACTTTAAAGGTGAAAAAGTTGTCGTAGATTTGGAGATGCTAGAGTACTTGCAGTACAATATTGATAACACCTTAGTGGTTGGTCACTAGATAAATAGTTTTTTTTTTTCAATATCCTTCTAAGACCTTCTACCTCTCTAAAGTGTAAGCTCTATCTTAATTTGATATTTTGTTTGTTTTTGTTGCCTCTAAGTTATTTGGTCTAACTGTTTTCATGTTTGTTTCTTTACAAGCATTAGATGTATAGTGGAGGATTGATGACAAGTAATCAAACTTTATATTTAGCTTATATAGCCTTGAAGGTATTCACACAAGGGAATGTCATAATATTGGAAGTTCTTGACCAATTCTATGAAGACTTTGGTAGGTATACTTCATGAAAGTCCAATGTGTTTTTCACATGTGTGGCTACCTATCATGCACATTATTGGTAGGGCCTCCCATATTTAGAGGTCTGCACACACATTTATTAAGGCAACTTTGCCTAAGTCTGGTAAGTGACATTAGTTTAAGTGTGACAAACTTTCATAGCATTTTGGTTTTCTACTTAGCTATTTTTTTATATACCTTTATGGCCTTGGATTATCTACCTATGTAAGAGGATAATGGACTATCTATTTTGGCTTGTAGATCCCATGCATGAGTCTACTATCATTATGACCATTTCAAGTCACGAGGAGGAGGAGATCTAGCTTAAGTGGGTGAAATGTAATACTAGAAATATTCAATTCTAGAAATTAAAATATTTCTAGCAAAATAGTTTCACTCCAAATCCCATGCACCTTAATAAAGGAATCTAAAGCACCCTGAACAATCTTGCTAATCACCTAGGAACTTAGAATTTGTAAACTAATGCAAATAAGCATAATGAAAATTATAGATACAAAGGTAGAGAAATTGAAAATAATCTATACAAAACAAATGAACTGCAACTTTGTCTATTAAAATAATAAAAATTATTACAAGAACAAAGTTCAAATTAGTACAAATTTCAAAATTCTTAGATGCCCAAAGAGCTCAAAGGAAGATGCTTGGTACCCAATGAAACTAGTAGAGTGTATCTTACAGTCAGCTTCACTGTCCAGACATTCCAAGTTGTTCTCTGAAAGCTCCTCACTAGTCTCTCTACATTGGATTTGTGTTGTTGCTAGTAGAATGGTTGTTGAACTTTTGTTTGATCTACACTACTATGAAAGTCTCTTGTTTAGCCCAACTGCAAATTTGCCAAAACTCCTTTTGAAGTGGTCAAGCATGGTTTATCGAGGTTATTCGATGTCTAATCCATCACTAAAAATTTCTACCATGATTGCTAATAGATTACTACAAACTTCTGACATTGCAGGCCATCCAACCCTAGTGTATTTATCAAATTTGGCAATTTTAATAAATGAAAACCCATCATTTATATGTTGGCTTAAGCATTTATATGCTAGTTTCAAGTGATATCAATCTATGAATTTTTATGACTACTATAAACACCTTGAAAAACCCAAATTTGATGGTTCCCAAGGCATTTTTGGCCTTTCCAAGCCTATGTATATGCATAATACCCTTTTCCCACTTGGAATATGAGGAAATCACAACTTATGAAGAATTTTTTAGCCTTCATAAGTTAAGATGTGTGATATTGTAGCCTATGAATTACAAATTTGATGTTTTACATTAATATTCTACCTCAAGCTCTAGTGATGAAGGTTACAATGCCAGGTGCTAGGAAAAATAAGGCAATTATATCTACCATTATTTCACACCGAATTAGAATGGTTTCGATGATTAGTTATAACATGAATTTTCTTTATGATATTTCATTAGTCCCTCTTTGTTGATGTTTTGAGGATTAACCTAAGAGACATTAACAAACAATGCAAAACATCACCACAGGTCTATAACCAATGTTTTCTCCTCGTGCTTGATTTTGTAGTTGTTGAATGATTTTCCAAAGTGCTTGTGATGGTAAGATAAGGTCATGATGAGATGATATAGAATAAAGGTTATATTTTTTATTTTGGCTATCATTGTCTTTTGAGAATATGTACTATTTTTTCCTATTGACTATTGCATAGTGCAACTATGACTATGAACACTTTACTTTTATTATTATCACATGGTGTGACTATGACTACTATTTAGTTTTGGCTTAAAACATATTATTTTTTAGTTTTTTATGTTTTAAAATTTATATGAAATTGTATGTTTTCTAATTTTTTATGTTATTTTATAGTTTTATGTCAATGCAAAGGAAATAGGCATAAATTCTAAACTTGACACAAAAATATAAAGTAAAGGCTATGTAGAAAAATAGTAAATAAGGCATAACAAGATAAGAATTTGTTTAAGTAAATAAAATAAAATATTGAAATAAGAGTTAAAAATGAGGCTACAAAGTAAAATACTATGTCATATAATACATGGTTCAACGATTATGCAATGTACTCAATCATGCAACTATTTTCTAATCTTTGAAATATTAGGGAAAGTGTAAGGCCTCTATTGCATAATTTTGTACTTCCCATTCCATTCACTCATAACATTGAATGGGAGCTCTTCTCATGATTCATTCAAAGCCTCATTTTTTTTTGCCTTGGCTCAGTCCACATCATTGTGATTCTTGACTTTGTTTTTACTAGTAGGAGTTTCTTCTTGAAACTCCACCTCGGATCCTTATTCTACATTAACATTGTTGACAAATAAGGGGACTGTGCCATCTCCATGGATTATAATTTCATCTACTTTATAAGGTAGATGAATTTCTTAATGGATAAGAGAAGAGACTACTCATAATTTGGCTAACCAAGGCCTTCCCAAGATTATATTAAACCTTGGTATCTCTTCCACTAGTAAGAAATTGACAAATATGGGGAATTATTTCCTAGAAATGGATCCTCTTACTGCCCATGATTCATTAAAGGACTTAAAAAGTAGAAGTAGAAGTGCTTTGAATCTGTTCTACTAAGCCTAAACACTCCATGATGGGAAAGGATATAACATTTAGCATTGCTCCATCATCAACATGTATCCAGTGTATCTTGTATTGACCAATTCTTATAGTTATAAAGAGAGAGGCTTTCAATACCTCATAAATTTGTGAATTAATCTTTACTTCACTGTTGCGAAACATTAAGATAGTTGACTTCATTCCTGAGGTGAAGGTGCCACCATCACAACATGAATGGATTCTTCATTGGCAAGAATATCTTCACTGATAAGAATGGATATTAATAACTTAACTAAAGATTTATGATGAACAAAGTAGATCATCACTAGGTCATATAAGTCCAAAGAGGTATTTTTCTATTTAAGCAAGAGCTTGACCTACTTCATGATAGTGATGAAGTCTTTGTCACTATTCAATGTATTTTCATTTTTATTTCTCTTAACTTCCATCATTCTACCTAATATTTTGATCTCATGTTTCAAGGTGTATCATTTAGGCTCCTTTCCTTTCTATTATTGTTTGTTATCCTCCCTAGGTTGGCTCATTAAGGTAGCTTATGTGTTGGTATCCATAGGTACTATTATACTTAGAATAGGCTTCAGTAAGCCCACCCCCTCTTAAACCTTTGGTTGGTTGATGCTCTTAGCCTTAGGCTTAGGAGATTGTTTCTTATGTTGCTTTGGTGGCAAATTTTTCTTATTTGGTTCATAAGGTGTTGAAGCATTAGCTATCATGGGAGGGAATTTGTCAACTTGGGCTATAGGCTTAGTGGTGGTAGGAGGGGATAGTCTAATAATAAATGGTTCTTTGGGAGGTGCAGGTGATGGTATCCTTATAATAAATGGAGTCCTTAAACTTGATGTAGTTGAAGTCCTTTTAACATAAGAAGGTACCTGAATCATAAACAGCTCCTAGGCAAGTTTAGAATTGATGCTAATGTTGAATGTGGCAATGGTATAGGGGTCATTTTTAGCATTTAGTGGATTCTTATACACCTACATATTTTAGTTTTGGGGCCTAACTAGGCTAGATGTGTCTAAGATTAATTCACCACTATCTATATTTTTCTACAAATTATCCTTTAAGGCTAAGAAAAAATCAATGTCATGGCCAAGAAGCTAGTGATAATGGCAAAATCAATCTAGCTTAAAGTATTTGGGCACAGGTGGATCATCTTTGGTGGCTACAGTGGGATCTTTAGCAATCTCACATAAGTGATCATTACTATTACAAGCATCCCTAGTTAGATATTTGTATTAGATATGGCCACCTTTGAGCAACTAATTAAAAAGCTCAAATAATTTCATGCATAATTCTATCTACTTGGATCGATCCTTTCTTTCTATGTTTGGCCTAGGTGAATTACAGATGGTAGCACCTGATGTTGAAGGTTGAGAAGTGGTGGCAAGGGCTTTCAGCTACATTTTCCTTGGCCCTTACATGATTTTCTTTCCTTTATTCGCTATGGCCATGGCTACATGGTTCTATTTTCCCTTATTTCTATCCTTTCTTGGGTTTAGTTCTTATATGATACATATGCTGGGTCATTACTACCTTTTGTAGCATCCTCGATGTTTTTAGTTTGGGAAAAGGCTTGGCTAAGTGACTGTGAGTATAGGTAGTATAGCTTGGATTTGATGAAATTATTAACTGACCTCTTGAAAATGACCAAAATATGTATTTCACAGATGAGCTCAATAATTTTATTGAGGATATTATTCCATATCTGTATGAATTTTTGAACAAGTTCAAGGGGTTAGTGTTTCACCTTCATAAGCTAGTCTAATGTGGTATTGGGTCTTATGTTGTACTTGAAATGGTTAGCAAATTATTAAGTCAGGTCTTCTAGAGAGGCAATAGAGCCTCTGGGTAGTGCATGATTCCTATCTAAGGCTTTTTCAATGAGATCCATAGGGAATATGCACATCACAATATGGGGTCAAGCTTGCAACAATAAGCACTCAAAATGGAAGGTAATAAGATGTGAGTTATGAACATCCTCATCATTGTATTTAGTGAAGTGAAGAATTAGTATGCCCATGGAAAGAGTTATCTATGGGGTGGTAGGACTAATGGGATCATCTTGGTAGAAGTCCATATTTTTAATCATCTCGGTGATGGAGGTCTTAAGCTCCCACAATTCTTTGATGAGGTTCTAGATCATTTGGAAGGCTTGATCTAGGCCTGGGGGCATTCTTGTAGGTTGAGGAGTTTGAATTGATGGCTATGGAAAAATTTGGATGGCCTAAGGCCATGTTATCAACATTCGTATAGATGGGAGGGGATGGATGATGACAATCACTAGAGGATTAAATAGGAACAATGAGGTTTAAGTTGGAATGTACAAGATAAAGGGGATGAAGGGGATGTAAGAGGTTTGTGATGCATGGAGTCCCAAATAGGGGCCTGCTTGGATGAAGAAAGGATTTGATGTAAAGAATACCATTAGCAACAGTTGCACAAAATGAGATTGGGTTGTGAATGACATAGTTAAGAACAAAGATGTAGAATGGGATACCAATTGAAATTGGTGCACCACTACAATGGGTGCTAAGATGAACATGGTAGGAAACAAGGAATTAGACTACGGTGCTTAATTCATAGAACACATAGGAGGTGTGAAGCTAGGGATGTTTGCTTGTGGAGTTGACTATTGGAAAAGGTTCCCTATGAATGTGTCAAGTTCATGCTCTACTTCAAACTCATCCTGGTCCTCTTGATTTTTTCTTGAGCTAATTTTCTCACTCATCTCATTGATATTTATTAGTTGCATTAACATACATATATAAAAGTTCATTTAGGTAAATTTGGTCATAGGGTGAGGGAATATACTCTTTTCTGTTTTGGTGGACAATCTCAAATTCGCATTTAGTGTCTGATTCTGAATGTGGAATAAGGAGGCTAGCTTGGATTTTGGCATAAATGAAATTGTTATACTCCTCATGCATGATCATGAAATCTTGTTCTTGTCCCCTCCACCTAATAGATTTTCTACATTCTATCATAATAAAATCTTTAGGAGCATAGATGCACATTGCTTCTTGGTTTAGGATCATGTGTGTTATGTTGTAAGGCAAAAATGTGGACCGGTGAAAAGGCATAAAAGATGTTAGATCAAATAATTGGCCAATTATGGTAAAGGTTTTGAGGTTTTCTTTTAATTAATTTTTTAAAATTTTAAATTTTTATTTTAAGAAAGTTGTAAGCTTCACAGCATGTAAAACTGCACAACATGTGAAAGTTTCAATGTGTGAAACTACATAGCCTGTGGGAGTTTCAACATGTTGAACTACACAGCATTTGGGAGTTTCAACATGTTGAACTACACAGCATTTGGGAGTTTCAATGTGTGAAACTACAGAGTTTGTGGAAGTTGTAGCATGTGGATCTATAGCATGTGAAGCTATAGCATGTGGAAGTTGTAGCATGTGAGACTATAGCCTGTGAAGCTATAGCTTACGAAGTTATAGCCTATGAAGCTATAGCCTATTGAAGCTATAGTGTGTGGAATGAATAGGCCTTAAATACGTTGCAATTGCAAAGTAATAATTTTCTAAAATTTTTGTTTCAAATTTTTCTAACATACAAAAGAGAAATAGCCAAAAAAATGCAAATTGCAAATGGTAAAAATAGAGGTTGTGGTGTGTACTACAATTGTAAAGGTAGTGCAATGTGTTGTGGCAATGTTGTACACTACACTGGAAAAAAATAATTTTTCTATTGTAAAGTGAAAGAAATGAAGTACTAGTATGTATTACAAGTGTAGAAATTAATTTTTTTAATCGTTAAATGTAGTTCACAAGTGCAGTGTTGCATACTACAAGTAAAAATGAAAGAGAAAAAATTTTTTCTTTTTTGAATAAAATTAGCGACAAGTCTACATCCTAGGGTTTTGGGAAAACCAAAACAATTTTTTGATGTGTGAAACAAGCTAACAAGTGAATGTAGGAATAGAAAAAAAATAAGAAAATGGATTTTGGTCCAAGAAGTTATGTGGAGTCCCTCCTAGTGCTAGAAACTATTTCATCTAAAAATTTTTGATCCTTTAGCACCAAATTTTTCCATCATTACACGTGCCCTAGGCATCAATGTAAAAGAGATTAGTACCTTCCTAAGGCTACATCAAGGGATTTGTGGTTGTCTTGTTTTCACCCTTGAATTTGTTTCCTCAAGTTGGACATCTTGTAATATATTTAATATTTATTATTAAATATATCCAATATTGTACTCCATCTACAAATAGATTTCAGTTCCAAAGATTTGTACCAACTTTCAACTTCTTTGATGAGTTTCCTAGGGAATAGTTTAAGCTTTTTCCAACCATTCTCAATATTTTGCAAGGCATAACCATCATGGAAGACTTTCAAGTGATGTTGTGGATTAGCACTATAACCTCCTTCAAACTTATGAATTTTATTCATATCCATCCATTTAATTCATATATGTCTTTGATGCCTCATAAGAATATGAAGTGTCTCTAATATTTTTATCATGCTTCTAGTAGAAATTAATGATTCATCATAGTCATCATTTTTATGATGGTTCATATCATGACCATATATTCTATGATATGGCTTTTATAACTTGTTTCCTAATGATCTTCTTTACCTTCTTATCATTGTCTATGTTTCCTCCTCTCATCTCTATGATTGTGTCTTTTGTCTTCTTCATCTTAGCCTCAATCATTTCTCCTTTGGTCTCGATCACATTCCCACTTGTCAAAGCTTGACAATAAAGAGGATGATAAGGATGGAGGACTATGAGAGTTATTTTGGCTTGTCCTCCTCCTTTGGTCCCTTGGTTGTTGTTTTGGTAAATAATTAGGGGACATTCACATTGAGGTTACTTGATTATGGATCAGTTCTTTCCTTTTCTTAGATACTTGCCAAGGTTGAATGTAACCATTGATGAGTTACCCTCACCAAAGAGATGAGGATATTAGTGCTAGGATTTCCTTCATGGAATTTTAGTATCCTCCTTTGATTGTGAGGTTAGAAAAACTATGACCTTCTTGCTCTTCAAGGCTTCATGGTGGACCTCCATGAGTTTATCTTTTCTAAGTTGGGCTTTTGTTGGCTAAGAGTATCTAGAGAGATGTTCCTTTACTTGGTATTTTGGGCCTACTAGTTCAAGCCCAACTTCATTAGTAATGCCATTAATATTGAGGAAATAACATGATCAAAAGGCAAAACCAGATTATCCTCCAAGTCTCTCTAGCATAGCTACTCATTTTGGAAAAGTATGAAAGTGAAATTTAGATAGTAAGGATTTGGATGACCATAGAAAACCTTCAATTATTGAGGTATCTCATTAATATTTCTCCTAGTTCTATCATGTTGCTTGCTATGATCATTAGGAGGTGGAAAATCAGCCCATGAGAAGAAGATATTTTTAGTTTGTACTTTTGTAATATGCATGGAATAAAATATTATTTTTTCTAAGAATGATACATTATATTTCTACAATGACTCTTTGACGATTTTACTATCAAAAGAACTTAGTTCACATAGCTAAAGTCATCCCCATCACCGATGCCAATGATGAGAAGTGGGTATTTCCTATGTCCACCCATATGAAGCACAAGAGTGTACATGTAACTTGGTCAAATTTCATGGATACCTTCTACCTAAGTGGCCTATGTTCTAGATAATCAAACATGAGATTACTATTCATTATTTTTGTAAATCATCACTTGTATTAATTTGATCTGTATGGTGAGGTGTGATTGAGGTGTAAGATATTTGTATTTCTAATTTTTTATGATTGTTTATCTTTAAAAGTATTAAGATAAGAAGTAATTCAAATATTAAACTTTAACTAATTAACAACTAACTATTCTAAATATAGAGTATCTGTTCCCACTTTCTAGACACATCTTAAACTTATGCTAATGCAACTAGGTTAGCAAGTGTTTACAACTAGGCATACTAGGTATTCACTACTAAAATCACTATGTGTTAGTATATTATGCTCAAAGTGGTCATACTTATGTTACTGTGGAATAAAATGTTAAACATGTAATTATAGGAAAGTAAACTTTATGTAATGTAAAATACTTGTAAGTAAACTTAATGCTAATCCAAGTGCTAAAATGGAGAGAAGAAATCTCAATATTATTTCTATTATGCAGCAATGTCTAGGTACATCTTACACTCAAATAAAACTGTATACAATTAATTTAATTCATGTTGTGGGCACTCAAAGGGAAATTTCACTAAGTCCTATGAAAGAAAACTATAAGAGCTTCACTATGAGAATGACCAAAGGTACCCTAAATGCAACTGGTGTGTGCACTTATATAGGCTTTGAGAAAATTATTGTTGATGCATATGTACCAATGCATCCAAGGATGCATCAAAGAGGTTGCATTAATAGCCATGCATTAACATAGTTAACTTATTAGGTCTTCACCAATAATGCTTGTGCAACATAAATTAATGAATAAAAGGCTTAGTCTTTTTCATGTAAATAGTACTAACCTTTATACCTTGACCAAAATCTACTAACCTTACATGTGAGCCATTTTCTTTACCTCTGGTAGATATGTAGGAGTGTAAAGTTTATCCTCTACATCTAAGGGAAGACTAATTTATAACTTGGAGAACTCACTTCTTATGCTTAGTGGTAGTTTAATACTAGCATGGTCAATGCTCTTTTGGACTTTAGCCTTACTATGATAATTACCTAAGACTTCTTAATAGAGGGGGAATATATTGATTCTTTATTCCATAAAATTAGACTATCCTTAGATCCATTGGCTCTAACCAAGCCTATTTTACATTCTTATTTTTTTAAATAAGTAATACTATGATTTCCAAAAGCTATGACTTCATTTTAGAAACTTGAAACATTCCCTTCCTTGAAAGTAGTTGTAATTCCTTCTCAAAAATAGGGTAGAAATTTGTGCATCATACTCAAAGTCACAATCGAAGAATGCATGCTACCTACTTAGAATCATAATAGAAATTGTATGCTTCATACTTAAATTCATATTTAGGAACATATACTTCCTACTTAGAGTTGTCATCAAGAACATATGCTCCTTACTCAAAGCTACTATCAGAAACATATACTCCCTATTTAGAGTCATCATTGAGAACATGTACTCCCTTCTTGAAATTACTCAATCATACCATCTCTTTCCAAAAAATCATCCATGCATACTCTCTTCCATATTTTCCTCTCTCTCTCTCTCTCTCTCTCTCTCTCTCTCTCTCTCTCTCTTCTTTTACACATATCCATATACATATATGTTTCAACCATCCAAAAAATGGTAATATCAAACTAGTGATATTCTATCCTCTTTGGTATAAATTGTATTAATAGAGAATTTCATTATCCTTTGAGAATGTAATTATCACTATAATTTTCAATAAAAAAATGGAAGATATTTTTAAAAAAATTTAAACTTTTTATGATCTCTATACATTAAGATCTTCCTATCAGTACTCATCTTCAATATATGGGAATTGCTTCTCCTCAATGTCCTCTTTATGGAATAGAAGATTCACTTTTACATATTTTTTTTAAGTATCTTGTTGCACAACATGCGTGGAAATGGACATCTAGAATTTACAAATACTTTCAACCAAATACCAATGATACCATTCTTAATGATCAATGTACTTTTTGTAATTTCTTTCTTTGTATTTGGAAGTAAATTCAACCACTAATTCTCTATTTTATTTGAAAACTTCATTGTGTATTTATTTTTTGGTAGCAAGACCATAACTATCATATCTCTTTAGAAGTTCACTATCAAATTCTCAAAGATGTTTTTTAGTTACACCTTCACCTAGGAAAGCTTCCAATGAAGATTGAACAATTAATTCATTTCGTGCAATATTAATTTCATTTTGTTTTATGGGCTTAAGTTGGAAAAGCTATTAGCTTTTGTTGTAATTTATTTTTTATTATTAATTGTTTCTTTCATTTTTTTTTATGGAGAGACTATTCTTCTTCTCTTTACAAGAAGCTCTTCAATAAAAAGTAAAAATTAATGATGGCACTGTTAAATAAGAGCAAAGCCTAATCCTTCTCCTAATCCAAAGGAAAGGGTTTTCAAGTTTTGATGAAACTTGGGAAGATGTTGATTCTATAGATTTTGTAATTTCTAGATTTATTAGTGTAGGGACAATTCTTTCAATTCCCTTGTTCTTTTCCTACAAGTGTATTTTTATAGGTTTTAGGCTCCATGAAAATACCTTCAAGGTCTTGGAGTCATCATGTCTGAGATCTAGGATCTTAGGAGAGATGTCTTAGGAGATAGAAAATGTCTAAAATTTTCACAAATGTCTTATATGAGACATCTTGAAAATTCATGAGATGTCTCAACCATCATATAAGATGTCTCACAAGTATGGAGAAACCTTATCTGAAACATCTTCAAAAGTACTAAAACATCTTAGCTATAATGCAAGACATCTCAACCAGAAGTAAGATGTCTCACCAATAATAAATAGCTTCATAGGGAGACATCTTGGAAACACCAAAGATGATTCAAAGGGGTATGAAAACTTCTAAAATCACTATTCCAAGTTTGGAAAAATCAAAGATAAGGTCAAAAAAGATAAAAATAGCTTGCAAACTCCAAGTTGAGTTTGAGGAAGGTATCCTAAGATTTTTATCTTGTTTTATTAATAAATATGGATTGTATTTCATGCTTGTACCATAGAAAGAGATGTAAGTACAATGTCATGAGATGTCAAGAGGACATATGTGAAGATTACATGAGTATGTTTGTAACTCTTGGTTAATAGAGTAAGATTGACTTGCTATCTCTTGAGTATTTTGAGTTGAGATCTCAGTCATGGATTATGGGAGAAACTCTCTATTAGTTGTGTGTCTTGCATTAATAATAGCCATTGTATGGTTAAAGAGCCTCATGCTCTACAACATTATTTGAGTGTTTTAAGAGGTTTTGGATGTATTGTGGGTTGTAGAAACCTATTGCAATCTACTCTTTGAATAATTAAAGATAGCAAGTTTTCTCATTTTCTAGCAAATTAATTATCCTTTTGTAATATTTAAATTTAGTGTTAGAAGGTGATATAATATTGGAGTCAACCAAATCTAGCTTTAATATCAGTATTAGAACCTTGTATTAATTGTTTCTTATATTTTATTAAGGATTTTGTCAATTTTAGATGACACCAAAGAAGAAATATGTTCAAGCCATGAATAGAGACATGGAAAGCATGAAGTCTACCTTCCAAATGATGGTTTCTTGGTTGAATGAAATTAGCACAAAGGTAGACAAAATTTTCAATCCTAGCTGTATTCAGACATGTAGAGATGATCATCATTCATGTTCAAATAACAAAGTTTCACATCCTAGTAAAGATGCAGTGGATGATAAGAAAGGACAATCTAGCTATGCGAGTGTAAAAACCCATTAACCAAGGATTCCAATTGGAGGAAATCTTATTTCTTAGATGAGAATCCCAAGGGCTTGAATAGTGGTAACTACTTCTTTTCTTAGCAAGCATGATAAGGAAGATGACTCAAGACTTGTAAGAGCATTATGTAATGTTGCTAGACTTCCATAGGTTGAGTTAAAGAAATTTAATGATGTAGATGACATCAATGCTTTTTCAAGTTAGCTAAAGAAACTTGATAAGTACTTTGAGTTGGAAGAATTGCTAAATAACTTGAGGTTATCTATTTCTAAATCTATATTAAAAGGTATGGCTTCTAGGTGATGGAAAAAGGAGTTTCAAGCATATGAAGGACAAAGTAGTTAACCCATCAAAGATTGGAATTTGATTAAATACAAGTTGAGAAGAAAATTTGAATAGTCTCATTAAAGGCAAAAGACCATCATGATGTTGAAATTCCTAAGGGTGACAAAGAAGTCAAACAATTCTACATTAAATTTGTGATCTATTCCATCAAGCTAAAGTAAACTAGAAGGAATATTAATAGGCTTTAATACTTTTAAGAGGTTTCAAAATGATATATAACAAGAGTTGTCTTTTTATGAGCCAAAAACTCTTGATGAGGCTTAAGATTTAGCACTCAAGGCTAAAAATAAATTAAGTGAATTCAAAAATATAATCCTCATGAATGGACAATAAATTAATTTGGAAACTTTCTCAATTTTTAGAGTATTAGGATTACTTGTCTAAAGCACTTGGCTTGATGTGTCCTTCACCTCTATGTTTTGCACCTCTTTTCCCTTTAATACCTTGTTAAGTGGATATTTCCATTATTTGTGTCTTCATTCTCCATACTTAAAGCATTGGATCTTAGATGAGCTACTATCTTGACCTTTGCCTCTCTTATCTTGATCATTCTTGGTTTTGTTCTTCTCATCATCAATCTTTATCTTTTTTTCATGGCTACCATCCTTATCTTCAAATTTGAATTTGGATTTCTTCTCCTTCTCTTTGAAAGTTATAGAGGGAACCATCCTTCTAAAAAATTGTTATTTCAAATTTAGGCTAGATGTTTGCTTAGTGGGGAATGGATTCATATGTTGATTAATAAGGAAACCCAAGAAAATATTATTTCTTCTAAGGAAATTGCTAGATTGGGCTTGGTAACTAATCCTCATCCTAAACCATCTAACGTGAATTAGTTAACTAGAGATTTTTCTCAAGAGGTAAGGGAACAATGTACTTTGAAATTTAAAATTAAATATTTTCATGATGTGATGAAGTAAGATGTTCTTCCAATAGATTATGTTGATGTAATTCTTGGTAGACCTTGGAATTTTTGCAACGGTGCTTAGTTTAATGAAGTAAGATATGTATAGAGTGTATCTAGATTTGATGGAATCCATGAGTTGATTCCTAGGACAACTAAACAA
Organism: Gnetum montanum; assembly: GCA_015680685.1. Classification (NCBI taxonomy): domain Eukaryota; kingdom Viridiplantae; phylum Streptophyta; class Gnetopsida; order Gnetales; family Gnetaceae; genus Gnetum; species Gnetum montanum. The sequence goes on along the minus strand of MNCI01035006.1, from coordinate 362,589 downwards.
GTGAGATAACAAGGCTCACTTAATACTTTCTTAATCCTTCTAGGAGAGAGGAAATATATTAAGGAACATGATGAAAACAAATTTATTTGTTGTTATATCAACAATTGATTCTATCTATGATGATGTATAGGTTGAACTTCATACAAGTGTGCTAGGCTTCAAAAAGAAATTTTCCAAGGTGTTCAAGGAGGAATTGGATAGATTACCACCAATGAGGAATGTATATTATCAAAATTATTTCATTCCTATGGCTACCATTCCAAATGAGAGAGCTTATCGTATGACACTAAATCAATAGGTAAAATTGCAAAGGTAAGTAGAGAATTTACTTACAAATGGATTCATGAGGGAATCCATTTCACATTAAGTAGTTCCAGCAATGCAAGTGCCAAAGAAGGATAGCAATGAATAGAGGATATGCATTTATTTCAAGGTAGTGAATAGGATAATAGTGAAGTACAAGTCTCCTATTCCAAGGATGAATGATATCCTTGATGTTCTTACCAATGTAGAGATTTTTAGCAAAATTGATTTGAAGAGTGGTTACCATCAAATTAGAATCAAGCCTATTAATGAATGAAAAGAATCTTTAAAGATATTGGATGGATTTTTTAAGTGGTTGATGATGCTATTTAGGCACATGAATACACTTGCTAAAATCATGAAATTAATGCGTGATGTATTGAAGGACTTGACTTGCAAGTGTTGTATCATCTTTTTTGATAATATTTTGATGTATAGCTATAATGAGGAAGAGGACTTCAATCACTTAGGAATGGTGTGTCTTAAATTTGAGGAGGCATAGTTAGTGATCAATGTAAATAAAATTCATTTCTTCAAGAAGAAAACCACATATTTAGAGTATGTGGTTTCTAGAAACCAAATTTGGATGGAAGCTACCAAGGTATGGGCTATTATAGATTTGCCAAATCCTAAGAATATTCGAGAGGAAAGATCATTCCTTGGTTTATCAGGTTTTATAAATGGTTTATCAAAAATTTTAGTGATATTTCATGGCCTATGTTTACTTTGTTGAAGAAAAATAAAGATTTGCAGTGGGATAATGAAACCCAAGGAAGCTTTGACTTGTTGAAAGAAAAGATTATAGGTGAACTGGTGCTTGCAATTCCAACTTTTTAGAAGCTTTTTTAGATGGAGATGGATGTAAGTGGACTTTCCATTGGTAGGGTACTTTCACAAGAAGGTAGTGCTACTACTTTTTTTCCTAAAAAATTAAATAAGTCAAGAAAAAATATAATATATATGAGAAGGATTTGTATGCTATTATTTAAGAAATCAAGCATTGGAAATTTAAAGTATTGTCCAAAGAATTCACTTCAATCATAAACTACAAAGCACTATAGTTTCTACACCTTTCACAAGAAGTTTAGTGTAAAGCACATGCAGTGGGTGGCCTAGTTATACAAATTTAAATTTATGTTGAAGCACAAAAGCAGAAAAGCTAATGTCATGGTTGATGCATTATCAAGGGTTCATGTGGTGAATTTTATCATACGTCATGTTGAAGGTATGAGTGATTTTACTAATTTTTATGAACATGATGTTGATTTTGGACAAATTTGGAGGAGCCTCAAAGAGCCATTATTAAGTAGGATAGACCAATGAAGGGACTATCATATTCAAGATGAGCTATTATTCAAGAATGTAAAGATATGTGTTTCTAATTATGCTTTTAGAAAAAAGTTTTTATTTGAAAAGCATTGTAGTGGCATGGTAGGTTACATAGCATGGATAAAACATCGGAACTTGTGGGTAGGCACTATTTTTAGCCTAGTATGACAACTGAAGCTTTTAAAGTTATGAAGGAGTATTTGAGATTTTAAAAGTTCAAGGGAGGAAAACAAGTGAATGGACATTATATGTCTTTTTCAATTCCCAAGGGTCCATGGAAAAGTATGTCTATGCATTTTGTAAGTGGTATTCCCAAAATGAAAAGTGGAAATGATGTAATTTTTGTTGTTGTGGACAAGTTCTTCAAGATGGAACATTTCATTCCATGCAAGAAGCTGAGTGATGCTTCTCATGTTGCAAATTTTTTTTTCCAACATGTTGTGAAGTTGCATGAAATTTCTTTGAATATTGTTAGTGATCCCTTTTAAAAGCTTTAGAGATAAAATTAAATTTTTCTACTATCTATCATCCACAATCTAATAACCAAATGGGGGTGATAAATAAATTCCTACTAAACATATTGAGATGTTTGTATGATAGATAGCCTAACAAGTGGAAGAACTTATTATGTCATGTTGACTTTGAATATAATAATTTTTTTATATGGTTATTAGTAAAAGCCCATCTGAGATAAACTATTTTTTTTTGTCCAAAGATGGTAGATACCCTGAATACATTTAATGAGAAAGCTTAACTTAGCATTGATTTTATGTAAGAGATGAGGAATCATCATGCACAATTAACATCAAATATTGAGAAGAAGGCTAAAGAAAGAGTCCTTAACAGGAATGAGGATAAAAAAAATTGAAATTTTGTTATTGGAAACTTGGTTTAGGTGTACTTGAAGAAGAAGGGGCTGAGAGATGATAACTTTTCAAAGTTAAAAGCCAAGAATATGGGGTATTTTTGAATTAAAGCCAAGATTAATGATAATGCTTTTGAGATTGATATACCAAATAATGTTTGTATGTCTTTTGTGCTTAATATTTCAAACCTTATGTACTATCATGAACCAGTTGATGAGAAGACCATACAAGATTGCATCAATGAGTTAAATGGGGCTATGAATTAGTCTAATCCTTCAATGGAGAGAAAGGTAATCATACTCAAGAGGAGAAAAGCTTCTAGTGCTCAAGGAATGAAGAGGCATGACTACTTAATCCATTGGAAGGATCAATTAGTGGATGATGTTATATGGGTCCATGAGATGAAACTTTTATTGAGGAATCACTTCAACCCCTACTCCCTTATTCACCTAGGTTCACTTTTTTAAGGGTGGAAGAGCTAGTGTAGGGATACCTTCTTCAATTCCTTTGTTCCTTCCCTATGAATGTGCTTATATAGGTTTTGGGCTCTATGAGACATCTTAGAGGTCTTGAAGTCATCATGTCTGAGATATGGGCTCTTAGAAGAGATGTTTTGGGAGATAAGAGATGTCTAGGTCAAGTTGAGAGCTTGTAGGAGATGTCTGGAAATTTTGATAAACATCTCAGGCAAGACATTTCAAAAATGCATGAGACAACTTAGACATAATATGATATGTCTCCAAAAGTGCTAAGACATCTTCACTACAATGCAAGTTATCTCAGCCAAAAGTGAGATGTCTCACAAGAATGAACAGTTTTGCAAGGAGACATTTCAAAAAGGCCAAAGATGACTTGAACAATCAAAGAAACTTCCAAAATTATCATTCCAAGTTTAGAAATAGCTAAGAAAAGGTGGAGAAAGATAGAAACAACCTAAAAACTCTAAGTTGAGCTTGAGGAAGCTTTCCTAGGATTTTTTTCTTATTTTATTAATAATTATGGATTGTATTTCATGCTTGTACCATAGAGAGACACATGAGTAAGATATCATGAGATGTCAAGAGAGCACATGTGAAGGGTGCATGGGAGTGTTTGTAGCTCTTGGTCAATAGAGTGAGGTTGGCCTAGTGTCTCTTGAGTCTTGTAGTTGATATCTTAGTGCCAAGTTGTGTGAGAGACTCTCTATCAGTTATGTCTTACATTGAGAACAACCATTATGTAGTTGAAGAGCCTTATACTCTACAACATTGTTTGAGTATTTTGAGAGGTTTTGGATGTTTCATGGATTGTGAAACCTTTGAAACCTTGATGTAATCCTCTCTTTGAATAATTGAAGATTGTTAGTTTCCTCATTTTCTAGAAAATTAATTATCTTTTTATAATATCTAAATTTAGCATTCGAAGATGACTTAATATTGGAGTGAAACTGCTCCATTTATTTAATTTTTTGTGAGAAATACAAGAGTAAGATGAAGAGGTAGATCTTTTGGTGGCATTGTAGTGCTAGTGAGGAAAACTCTTGAAAATCGTATGCTTTTACAAAAAAAAATAATGATCATAGATAATATCTTTGACTAAAAATATCATGTCATCATGATTTTTCTTTCTTTACCATATGTCTTTTACTCCTAGAGATGCTACATTATTTGATTCTATAGAGTTGTCTCATGATCATCTTTTCAGTTTTTACGTAGATATATTATAGAATATTCAACAAAAGGCTCAATATTTATTTGTAGAGATTTTAATACAAGGATAGATTCATAGTGAACAAAATTTATTTAGTGGAAACATAATGTTAGCAATTTAGACATTATTGAAGATCATAATTGGACACAACATTCTAGAGATGGCAATATTAATAAGATGGACCAACTAGTAGAATGGATAAAAATTTTTATTCTTCTAATTTTCAATGATCTTAATCATTTACTTTTATAGGACATCAAGGTAACTCTTGCATTGATTTGCTTTTATGTTCTTATCAAGATGTTGATTTTATTAAGCAATTGAAAGTTGATGAAGATTTACTAGATTCTTGCCATCATCCTATAGAGTTTTTGTTAAAAATTAAAATTGTTTCTCAAATAACAAAAACTAAGATTAGAAAAAAATTCAAAATAAACTCATCATATAGAGCAAGGAAAATATATGAATACATCACATAACAAATAGACTCTTGAAAAATAGCATAAGAAGCTTCAATAAATTTTTCGTATAACAACTAAGCAAGTTATGCATTCACAATAGCAAGGTGCTCAAAAGGCTTTCTTTGATGAGAATTATATTTAGTCTAGGAAAAATATTAAGAATGCATATAATAGTTAAAGATATAGTTTAGTTATGGCATATAAATGCTTTATTAAAACCAAGAGAAGGAAATTTATCAAATAGTAGCAATATTTTTCTTGTCCTATTAAAAAGAAAATAGAAAATTTTGGCAATGTTTTCATCATAAAGCCTCTTCATCATTAAAGTTTTATTTTCAAGATGCTTTTTCATTTTATAATAAGCTATTTACAGAAGAATATGCTAATTCTACTACTATTGTACAACAAGCATCTCTTCAATTTACTCTTGAGAAAGTTGCAAAGGGTATTAAAAAGCTAGCATCTAGTAAAGTTGTAAATTCAAATAAGCTGTATGCAAAATTATTAAAGTGGGTAAGATCTACAACTCATAGAGAAAGTTGATACAAATTAAATTTAGAAATGGATTAAGGATTAAATCAACCTTGTAAAACTAGTAAAACTATCTTATTATATAAAAGAGTAGATAAAAATAATTTAAACAATTAATTAATGATTTTTGTGAATTATACCTTTCTTCAAGTGTATCTTAATTTCTTCCAAGTTATTGGCTTAATCATTAGTGGATGCTTCATGAGTAAGTTCCATGCAAAGAATATGTGGTTCACATGAATCATTATCAATCTCTTCTTCACTACATTTTTTATCCCATCTAGTGTACAATTTTTTTTATTTCTTTCCTTTCTTAATGTACTTCCTTTTCTATAGCTTATTAGTACTAAGACATTCAGAGGTTAAGTGGCCTTCTCCACCAGATACCCAACATTCTGTAGTAGATATATCAATTTTCGAATATTTAAATTACTTACCTTTTTCGTTATCTTTTGTGCTCATCTAATTAGTCTTTTTTCCTTTTCATCTAATTCATCATCATTACTATTCTTCTCATCATTGGATTGTTTCTTCTCTTTGGTGGATCTTTTGGTAGCAGTATTAAGAGTGATGGATTTTTCTTTAATTGCACCTTCGCTTATGAAATTGATCTCATACATCACAAGAGAAATTTCTAGCTCTTCATAGATTAAGTGATGTAATCCCTGATTTCCTCCATGGTAGTTACCTTGGATCTGAATTTAAGTTGTAGACTTCTAATCATTTTTATAATCACATCACATTCTAGAAGATCTTTGCCTATTCCTCTAATGGAAAAACCTAGATCTTTAACTTTAGAAAATAATCCTTAACTCTTTCTCCTTCATTTATTTTAAGTTTATCATATTTACTTTAAAGGACTAAGAGTTTTGATTGTTTCACAATTAAATTTCTTTCACAATTTTCTTTCAAAACATTTCATATTTCTGTAGAATTTTTGCACCCCACCTATTCTATTAAACTTATATAAGTGCACAATAAAGACACTTTCTTGTTATTGAATCAAATATAAACAAGTTCTTTTCTTCTTAAGTCCATGTATATCTTACTTTGGAAATATTAATGATTATCCCAAAAGTAGTTGTTTTTCTTTTAGTTGGATAGATGTATGTTTCTAGGATGAACTGTCATACTTCAAATTTCATCAATTCAAAGAATCCTTGCATTCATGCCTTTTAGTGTACAAAGTTAATTCCATCAAACATCAATGGCTTATTGTAAGATGATCCCTCCATAGTTCACTTTGAGTTGTAACACTCACACTAGGATTACCAAAGTTGCAATAGCATTTAAAGTTCAAGAACTTAAAGGGAGATGAATATTTTTATGCCCAAAAATTTTATAATTAGCACACTGTAAGAATTACATGGTTCCCCAACTTAGATACCTTCACACTTAGAAAGTAGATTCCTTGTATACCTCTAGACTTTATTACTTAAAATGTGGTTTGAAGAATACCACAACCTGTATAGGGCTTTAGTTATAATTATCTCTTAAGTCTCATAAGCTCTAATCAATTCTAGGAATGATTTCTCTTAAGAAAACTCATTCAACCCCTCATGGTTTGAGCCTCAAGGCTTATAAAGTATGTATATCTATTGTACACATAACCTCACAAGGTAAGAGAGGAATAAATAGAATGAAAGACAAGGATGGATTAAAACTAGCCTTTCTAATTTTTTACTTGAAGAACAAGTTACATATAATGATTAGAAGAATGATAATTAACAATTGCTTCTGTGATTGTTAATAGTGATAATGCTTACATGGTGCCTCGATTCTCAATCCTACCTTACTTTTATAGATTTAAACCCATAATTGATCATCAAAACCCTAGTAATATTTAGATAATGATTATGAAAGACATCTCATTCGAAGTCAAGGAGATCTGATGAGTCATCTAGTGACATTTGTAAGTTAATGATAAGTCTTGAATTTGGGGAGAAAATCATGCATCCTGTCTTTATACTCTAGTATGTTTAGTATAGGTTTTTAGCCTTTCAAGATACACCCTTATCCCTTGGGTCATACTCCAAGGTTGTATGCATACCAAGCTTTCAAGGATGATTCTATCTTCATTCAAATGCCCTAAGATTCTTTTGGCATGTTCCCTTAGGTTCTAGCTTATACCTGGGATTAAAACAGCAAAGTGTAGTTTTGAAGGAATGCGTTGACTAACTTACATCAGCACAAGAGTACTAATGCATCCTGGTAAACCTAGTATGTCAAAATTTGTCTCTCATATGCCTAAGGTTAGTTCAAGTTATGTTGAAGGGCCTCCATTGATGCCTAAGGACTAGAAAACCTCTTCTATTTCCACATGAAAGCTATAAATACTCAAGATAAGCTCTCACACTTAATAACTTAGCTTTTAACATTTTCATTTAGCTTTTGACATCTGGTTTTGTGTAAAGAGCTCTTCCTCCCTTTGATAAGTTGAATTCCTTCCATGTTTTATGTGTTTTAAGTTATCACTTTCACAAGTGAAGCTAGACTTTATCAAAGTGTTACCATGCTTACGTAGCCTAGAATAATTTGGTTGATGTGGAGTCTAGTGTTTATGTGGTGAATAATGCTTATGATTTTCCCTCATTCTACCATTTATTCCTTAAACACTAAAATAATACAAATCATAAAACATTAAAAGAAATAAAAATACTAATTTAATTCTTATTTTCTGAAGCTATGAAAATTCATCCTTGCCCAAGGAGGTCATAGCTATATAGCATGATGTTAGGCCATCAAGGTTGTAGCTAATAGTCATTTTTATTACATTTCATATGTGATATTATATATATCCCCAAGAGGGATTACAACATAACCATTGCACCTATTCTTAAGAGGGATTACAATCATACGTGTTTATTCTTGTTTCATTCTTTATAATTATAAAATTCATAAAAAATATAAAATATAAAATCATAAATATTTTCTCTATTTCTTATCATGGAAACATAGGTTTTAAGTGTATTACATTTATTATAATATTTTTCAATATTTCTGAAATGCAATAATATGTATGTGTATTCTTGACAATCAACTTAACATCATCCTTGAAGCTTACAAACATATCATACTATGATTTGTATGATAAAATCCCATTCATCCAAAACTAGCGAGATTCCTATCATTGGTGCCATTTTTATGGAGGACATTGGTGAAATTCCTAGAAATACTTATGCATTCTTGATTTTAACTTTTCTTCAAATCAAGTATGTGTTTCTTAGTGTTGTGTATAGATTACAAACATGAACAAGATGGAAAATAGTGCTAAGAGTCCACTAAAGACCTCTAGAAATGCACTAAAAAAGAAGAAGAAATATTATCATTTTTGAACATTCAAAGGATGTGACCCTTCCACGACTTGTGTTGGCTTATCATCATGATAAGTAAGGAAGGTGGAGAGGTACTCACAGTCAATTCTCTAGGGACCTAGTCATGGCTACACTGAATGATCTTAAAGAGTTCCTAATTAACATGGGACTAGAGGACAAATGCACATCATAAAAAGCTCATGAATCTATGTGTGATGATTACAATACTTTTTACATGCAAGATCCTTAGAATCAAATGATAGAAGAAAAGGTTGGCCAAAGCTTGTCATCTAATTATTTAGATGAAGAGAAAGAAGTTAAAGTAGATAAAAGGATCAAAGGACCACTCCACCATGAAGGTCCATGATTAGGAGCTATTAACCAAGGTGTAGCTCAAACTCCAAATTATGACCTCCTTGCCAATTTCTAGCACTTGCATTTGTATGCATCTTTTGGTGATGACGATGATTCCCCTTTGTTTGATTGGGATGATTATCATGAGTTAACTAAAGTTGTATACAGAATGTTTGTGATAGCCAAATTAAATAAATCAACATGGTTGATGTACCAACATAGAAATAATATGTCAATGATGATCCCAACTTCAAATGCGAGCCTTTGAAAATTCTTACTATCTTTAATGAATCATGAGTGACTAGCAGAAGTTGTGGTTATTTCCTTCTACCTTCATCAAGCATGCAGAAGCTTGGTACAAATCCTTGCCTGTAAGATCAATTCAAAAATGGGTAGATATGGTTAGAATCTTCTATGCAAAATTTTAGACCTATGCATGAATTTCAAACATACAAAAGGAGATTACAAGATGGTAGCAAGAATCCTATGAACCTCTTCACACTTTCATAGAGATATACATGAAAACTACTCACCATCATCTGAACCATGGTTTTAGCTAAATGAAGTAGTTAATGCATATTGTATAAGGGCTAAGGTTAGAGATAAGAGAGCATGTGAACATATACATGATTGGCTAGATGCACAAAAATTATGTGGCTCAAATCAAAGTGCTCTTAGACACCATTGCAAGTGTGAAAGAAGAAGAAAGAAAGTGATAGTCAGCTAAGAGTACAATCACAATCTAGCACTTATACATGAGGCTAAAAATATTGAAGGCACTGCTAAACCTCCCACTATAGTCGAGGACTTAGTGTAAGATCAAGTTAGAATGGAAAAATACTTTATAGACTTAGCGCATAAATGAACCAAGTTTGGGATGCGATGGATGAAACAATGACCGCTACTCTCAAGGACATTGAGGAAAAGGTTGTTTAAGCTATGGCCAAAGCAATTGCACCACATGAACATTGAAAGAGAATGAAGAAAATGGTAAAATAAATCTCTCTCATTCTAAGAACATTCAAGAAGATTTGACTAACAATTCTTTGTCTTCTAATGATGGGAGTCCCTATAAACACTATGTAGACTCTTGTGATTTACAATGTTACCCAGTCATGACTTATATGATTAGTGAGATGGAGCAATCTAGGGTGCCTTTGATTCCTAGATTCATCAAGAGGCAAACAAGGAGGATTTTTTACCTTAGTCATTCATACTAACCTAGTAGTACCTATTGGTAGCCCATGCAGTAGTACTATTAACAAGCTTAAATCCTTGGGGTGCTGCACTATGAAATCTTCAAACTCTAATGCAACAATAGATGGCACTTCCCATCAATCCCTACTTTCATGGTATACAATTAGATGTTCATCAATCCTCATTGATGATACACCAACAATACCCACATGTTTCAAGGAAACCTACCAACCAAGCTTATTAGCGATAATAGTAACAACTTCCACTCCCTAGTCTCATGCAAGGCGGGATATCCAATTAGCTATAACCAAGGCAAGCTAAATCATGTAATATTTCTTACTATAATCATCTTTCTTCCATCTATGCATATAGGTAATATTATTAGCTCCTATTTATTTGATGATGAGGGGAACCTCGTGGTTCTACAGTAAAAAAATCTATCACAAGTGCAAATGTAAGAACCTTAGAGTTGGGTCCACATTACCCTTTTCATCTTGTGGACAGGAAAATCATTCAAGCTAGATAATAGCCCACATGCAAGAGATATTGATGAAATTCCTTACCCATAATCAAAGTACAATTTCTATTTCAAGGACTAATTCTACTATTGTATCTAGTAGGGATAATAAGGTGGTTCCCAATGGTGATGTTATCACCATCATTATGTCTATGGTGGCTACATGGGTGGTCAAGGAATGATATTTTCCTAAAACATAATTAGATCCTAGTAGTCCCATAGTGAGGATGCAAATTAGTGAGAAAGGTCACTAGCTAGCTCTTTGTGACTCAAATTTGAAAGTTAGTCACATCTTATTGCAATAGTACCTTGATTAGGGGCTTTCTCCTCTTAAGAGTACCAACATGTGATAAGGGTTGGTTAACTAAGCATACACATGTCTCATGGGACACATATGTAATTTGATCACTTGTATTGTAGGTTGGTCTTATCCCTCAAATTTCTTGCTGATTAGATCAAAAAAACAAGGTAGAAGAAGATCTTCCTATTATCATGAAGAAAGCCTAGTTAAGCACGGTTAATGCTAGGTTGGTCTTCCAAGACCTCCATCTTAAAATTAGTAGAAAAGATAAGATCAAAAGGATGAATTATAATAAAATACCTTGTGATCCTTCTCAATCCTATTGCATTAAGCACATGTGTCATTCAAGCAAGGAAAATGAAATAACTAATGGGTGATACCTAGTATACTATAATGAATATATTTCATCTTTGAGTGTGCTTAATGCTTAATTTAATACTCAAAGGCCTTTGAGGTGATAGACACAGATTATTCATGGGGGAGGAATCCTTCATGCCATGTCAAAATTTTATTTTTCTACAATTTTAGTTTTTGTATTTAATACAATTAATGTGTTTAGTTAGAATTTTATACTTTTTTTGACCTCATTACTAAACACTTGTAATATCTTCTTTTCTTTTGAAGTGTTTTTTATTGTGTGTGTGGGAAAACCAATTAATATTCTTATCAATGCTCACCCAATAAGCCAATGATGGATGGGTGAGTTACAAATATGATGAGAATGTGAGAGTGTCAAATGGATCCAAAGTGGAGCCTTAATTAATGGATTGTTCACATAATAAATTCATCCATCCACTTTACTTCTATTAATTATTGGTAAACCTATATAAGATTCAACAAGGAGCTAGGACACACACTACAAGCTATTGAAGCTAATGCTACTAAAACTATGGGCAAGTTGTGGGACCACATCTTAGAATGTAAGCTTCAAAATCTTGAAAAAGTTCCTAGTCATTATTAAGGAAAGAATGTATCATCAATGATCTTTGTGACCACTAGATGGGTCTAATCAATGTAACGGAATGAAGATGCACATGTTGCCTTACCTAACCACTCTAGTAAAAAGAGGTTTGCAATCTCATGAACCTATGCATGCCATGTGATGAGGGATAAATTCTCATGTTTATGTAAGTCAAAGACTCTAGATGGTAATTTGACACTCCAATCACTTTCATGATTCTCATGCTCCATTAAAAATTTTCTTATAAAAGGATGAAAAACATAAAAAAAAGATGAAATAAAAATGATTAAAAATATGAAAAACTAATAAATTAAAAGAAAAATATATGATAAAAAAACAAATAAGAGAAAAGAAAGAATGAAAAAGAGAAAAATATATGTATACATATATATATATATATATTAGTAAAATGATAATGCAAAAAGGTGATGGGAAGAACAATATAATTCAAGCTTATTGGTTCATCAATATTGGTGTTTTTAGCATCCCAAAAATATTTTACAATTTCTCATACTAAAATCAAAATAAGTGATTAAACCAAGACTTATGCAAGCCTTTCTTATGTTAAACTAATAGCCCAAATCATTTGACTTTCCAAAATGTCATAGTCCAAGATGATTTCTTGTTCATTCCTACCCATGTCCATGGAGGTCCAAAAGTCTCTCTCTTAGTAAACCTTGGTGATGTTAATTGTTTCTTCCATCCAAAACACCAAATCATATGTTCTAAGGATCAATCATCACTATCCTTGATTCATGTCCTAACCCCATTCGAACCAAAAGATTTTTCCCTTGAGATCATGGCATTATGATCCCTCTTAAGATGTGGGATTAGCTTAGCCAAGGGGATTAATGAGAGGTTTCCAATAGAGAAAACTTTAGGAAGCCTACTATGCATACATACATAAATGGAGAAAAACCAAACTAGAATCTTGACTTCTAGATGTTCAATGACATGCTGCCTTAATTAAAATTTTACCGATAGTTAGACCATGGAATAATCAAGGCTACATGGAACTAGCTGTGATAGGTATGACCTTGTGCTTGGAAGGAAGACTTGGAGGTCAATCCCTTTGGTATGCAAGAGTAGTAGTAAAATGATTGTGGGATGTAGAAGATTTCATGTGCTCCATGAGCTAATTGAATGGTTGGCTGGGGATTTGATGATGTTGCACTTCTACGATTTCTCTCTCTTATCCAATATTCATTCTTCATCTCTTCCATTCCATTTCATCCAATAGTGTTATGTGGAATGAAGTTGATCAAGTAATGCAGAGGATGGGATTTAGTCATCCAAGGGGACATACTTATGTTTGATGCTAATGTCTCACTCCTTGGTGGAAATCCATGAGTGTCTCATCAATGGATTTCATAAGGGCAATAAAGGCAAGTTCCTATGCCAAGAAGGATCCACTTGTGAATCCTTTGTGGGTTGACATTAAAAGTGAGTAAGCTAGCACTTATCTCCCAATGATGTTGAGGATTGCATGGCATAAGATACTTGATTGGTCTTCTACTTGTGTGAGTGTCAACTCTCAATGCTTTATGACTTCAACATGATAAACTCAATTCAATTTAGCTCATTTATGCTTGTATTTTATTATTCTTGGTGCTCCTATCATTTTTCTATTATTTTAATCTATCTTTCCTAGCTTTTGATTCATGAAAATGAATAAACTAATCAATCGACTCATTTCCCATGATTCTTGATGTCATCAAAGATAAGTTATAATGTTCTTATTTTCTAGCTCCTTTAATACCTTGATAGGGCAATTTTTGACAATTCATACATGTTTTCAACCTTGTGCATGGTTTTGGTGATGAAGAAAGGTAAGTCCCATGTCCAAATGATGAAGTTAAGAATTTTTCCTTATTTTGGAGGATGCATTAACACATCCCATACATTAATGTAGGGGCATCAATGCCCTTGCACCAATGCATCTCCCTACATCAATGAACTACTATAAATTTGGATGGTAGGAAGGCCTCCCAAACTCATTCTTGCTCTTTTTCTTTTGGATTTTTACTTTTCTATTTTTTAATTCTTCATAAACAAGGAAAACTCTATTAAATTTTCACCTTAATGATCAAATTAGTGGTATTTTTGCAAGAATTATTCTTGGTCTTTCTTCTCCTTGATGTGCTACCTATGGTTCAAGCCTAATGTCTTCTAACTTAGTCATGGGGGAGCGGCATCAATTCAAGTATGTATTTAATGCATTTGGTATTTATTTAAATATTTCTACCTTATTTATACTTATCCATGCACGCCATCATTCAACAATTATGATAATGTTTCTTAAGTTTTTCTAAGGATTGTATTTATCATTGTTTTCATGTGTGCCTTTTGTAATGATAGTATGATATCTAGGGCACTCACCTGGTTTTTAGCAATCTTCATAGCTAATCATGCTAGGGTGATTGCAATCCAATCTTTGTAGACCAAGGAGGATAGAGGTTGAATAATCACAGGCCTCTATCTATGAACTATTGTGGAAACCACCAATTCCTAAAAAGGATGAAGGATAAGGACTCAAATCTCATGATCTAAAATCTATAAGTCCTACTCCAAAGAGACCTCCATCCATAAGTAGATCAAGAGGTATCCAATCACATTCTCAATCTTTAGGTCAAGCATGCATGTAGCAATAGGTAACTAAATAAGTGTCAAAGAAGCTAGTAGAAGATAAAGAGGATGATGTTGATAACATCCAAGAAGGCATGGATCCACACAATGTCTAGCAACAATTGATCCATGAAGAGAAGAATTACCATCAGTTCCTTGAGCCTAGTCCTTCTAAGCTTAAGAAGTCACTACAACAAATAAGCTTTTATAAGTACATCAGCCAATTCTTTACACGGTACCAACATGAGGTAGAGGAATTCTATCATAACCTTGTAGTTGATGGTACCATAACTTTCTTTGGTGTAGTTTATCTACTATTTTCACATGAGTGACCTCTAAGGCCATAGGATTCTTAAATGAACTAGTGAACAACTAGTGGCCACGACCTCACAAGGCTAAGTCTAAGGTTAGGTCAAAGATCCTATTCAAGGCCTTTGATATGGACAAAATGAAGGTGAAGATGTTCAAACTTCCCTTGCTTCATAACGCCATGTACAATATCATTATTTACAACTCTTTTCCATTAAATAACCATCAAGTATTTTTTCCCTGAGGGTAAAATTTGTGGTCATGATAAGGGGAAAGACATCATCAATGTCTCATATTTCCTCTACAAGGCCTTAATCTTAAAAATTGAATTTGTGGCTAGGAATAAAAGGGAGTTCTATATCTTTCCAAGGTTGATTTGAAAATTATGTGAGTTCAAAGGAATAGTCAATCATGTGGAAAGGAATCCCACAACTATAAAAATGGTGAATTGGAGAAATGTAATGATGGGTGCTCTAAGATGATGTATGTAGATCATTGGAGCAATACCTAATTTGGATTATGAGATACCTTTCATAGAGTTATCTCATATCTAACCTTCAAACCAACTCTACCAATGTCAAACAAGATTACCATTAATGAGTAGCAAGGTACCCCTACACCCAACCATACGAATCACTAAGGCATTATGCACGATCCAGTCGAATTCTGTGGACCTATAGTTATCTTGTACACTAGTTTCTCTAGGAAGTGAAATGACGTTGAGAACATTCATTGTCTTCCCAACTACACTTGTGAGCCTCACGGGTATGGTTTAAGTGTAATTGAGATATATGAATTTTTGTTTGCCTACAATAAGAATAAGGGTAGAGTAGATTGCAAACTAATGTCTATTACCTAGCTAGCCTAACACAAGTAACTATCCCACTTTCTTGGACACATCTTAAACACATATAGCATTGTTGGGCTACTAAACATTAAGCGTTGCTCGGTTGCCAAGTACTATATAAATGCTCGAAGTGGTCATGCTTGTATTCATTAACTGCTGGAAATAAATTGCTTAATTCAAATGCATTAAAATAACAAGCAAGAAAGAAAATTGCATTAAAGGAAATATTAAGCTATTCTCAGTGCTGCAAGGATTGTCAAAAGAGTTCATTTTATTTCTGTCACACTGCTATGCTCAGGTACATTAGTGCTTGAACAAAGAACCATACAGACTTCAAACTCCTTCTGCGGGCACTAAAAAATATTCTAACTCTAAGGAAAATAAACTACAAGAGCTTCACTACTCTGACTAAGAACGATGATCAAAAACTAACTCAAAATGAGAGCCCAGGCACAATATTTATAGATCTAGGGTAGATGCTCTGATGTTGTTTACGTGACGTGGCATCAAGACCCTGACGTTGCTTATGCAATGTTGCAGCCAATAATAAACATGTTTCATCAACCATTTATACCTCAAGCATCTCAATGAATGAAAGTGCTATATCTAAGCATATTCATTTCATAACCTTCTAGTTTTAGCATCATGCAAAGCTAGGAATCCCTTCCTAGTGATAGTTTTGGATTGTTATGCACATTGAAGGTGAGGAACAAGCTACCACAATTTATGTTAAAGTTTCACAAGGCCTTAGTAGTAATTTCTTAAAAATTATGAAAGTCATCGTGGATGGTGAGGCAATAAGAAAGGATCTCTTCCAATTTCCTCCTACCTTATTGAATGATCCATCCATGGTTCATCTTGATGCCTTGATTTAGTCACAAACCCATGTTTCTTCATGGATTATTTTCTCTTTGAATTAGTCAAGGTGTAATAGGTATAATTTCTAACATGTGGTAGAAGTCCTCCAAGTATCCACTAATCAAACTAGGACTAGCCACTAGGCAGAAGAAGAGTAAATGATCGATCTAAATGTCAAGTTACTATTTAAAAACATTGATAGTATGGTAGAGATTAAACTAATTAAGATACAGGTTGAGTTGAAAATCATGGATGCTAATAGAACTTTTTATCTAAGGGAGCTACGAAGAAGCTAGGCTAAGGTATGACAGTCGCATGAATAGCTAAAACACATCACATCATTAGTGCCAACACCTTCCACATTCACTCTAGAAGTGTGGATTAAGTACCTAAAGGTTAAACTATTCCATGTGCACTAGGTTGATGAAGAAGTTATGTTCATGAAAGATGGCATGGAGTGACAACTCAAAATGTTAAAACACCAATCCTAAGAGTGAAAAAGAATGAGTCAAGAAAAGAAGAAATAGATACTATTCCTTTTCCAATAGGTACAAAGGTTAAAGGATGAGAATCAAATCATGGCCGAATTTTAGGACAAGTACCTTTGAACTAATAAAGAACATTGGAACTCGTAGTAGGAGCTAGCAAAATAAGACTACTAGGAAAATCAATGAGCTTAGAAAGATTCATCTAATTAAGCAAGAAACCTAGGATCTTATGGTATGTCAATTGCATAAACTTGTAGATTTTCTCAACAAATGTGTAAATGAGGAGAGGAGCAAGGTGAAAGAGAAATTCAACACCTTGCATGCCAAAATCCAAAAAATGTTCATAAGTGAACTAACTTTGTAGGAGAAGATGGACCTACTAGAAAACATGTGCATCCTCCACCATGAAGTAGCCATCATAATCCTTAAGAGAAGACTCAAGGAAGTCGAAGAGGTAATGTAAGCAAAATAGAGGAGGTTCCTATATGTGATCAAAACTTTTGTAGGTCAACCACACTCAAAGCTAGAGTACAATCTTCATCGAGTGGTGGTTGAGTTAGATGTAACCTAACATAAAATCTTGTAGGGAAAAAGGAGTCATGATAAGTTCCAAGCTAATGCTAAGGAACAACATTAAGCACTCATGCAAGAGCAAGGATTAATGCATCAGTAAAATAAGCAGCTCCAAGCCAAGGTGATTGACTTAGAAGCCTATTGGCAACCATTTGGGACTGCCAACGTTTTCCTTCAGTCTCATGTCTAGGATCATGGGATACAAAGGTATTCCTTAAAACTTGAGTTTAGGTGCTTGTTGATCTCTAAAAATACCAAGGCCAAGATACCACCTAATGAGACACAATTCGCATGAGCTGCGATATCACGTACGCGATATCGCGGCAGCCGTGATATTGTATACGTGATATCGCATCGTCCCCTGTGATGTCGCGTACACGATATCGCGGTCCGCCGCCATATCTATAAATAAGAGGTGGCTCTCCCTTGCTTCCCCATCCTAGCTAGAAGTAGGGAAACTCTGGTAGTTTGATCACTCCAGAGATAGAATATTTTCCATGTGCCCGCAGTAGGAGTCCTAAAGTGAATGGATCTTTATTCGAGCAACATTGTACCTGAACACAAGTTGTGTACAACAATAAAGATGAACTTCTTGGATAAACCTTTCAGTGCATGGAATAGGATTTTATTTATTGCTTTCTCTCTTAGTAATGCGGTATGAGTACGACTTGATTACGAGCATCTAAGGATGTGTACGATTAGTCAAGGAATCAACTGCTCATCGCACTTAGGCTAGAAATGCGGTATGAGTACGACTTGATTATGAGCTTCTAAGGATGTGTATAGTTAGTCAAGGAATCGGCTGCTCATCGCAACGCAGCATGAGTACGACTTGATTACGAGCATCTAGTGTGACTACTTGGTAACCCAGTGGCATATGTAGGATCTACGCTTGGTAATCCTAGTGGTAGTCATGCACCAAGATGTGTACGGTTAGTCAAGGAATCGGCTGCTCATCGCACTTAGGCTAGATTAGGTTCCTCAACCCTTTCCTCCTAGTTAAGTGCCTCAGTATGATCACTTCAAGCACATGCATTACGCATGGTGATCCCAGTGATGATTAGTGTTTGGTAGCCGCAGTTGCTTCAGTTCAAGGAATGTATGGTAAGTGGGAACGGATGCTGACGCTAGTTAATTTAGACTTAGTCATTAGTTAGAGTTAGTTAGTTTCTCAACCCTTTACCTTGATAGCATAGGATAAAAACATAAAAAGCTATAAAAATCATATACCTCAGACTTACTTAACCATACACCTTGACAACTACAAGTAAGTTTGGGAAGACAACGAATGGTTAACCTTAAGTGTTCCATGTGGCATGTAGGCATTTAGTCTGCGAAGTTCAACCGGATCACACGTGAAATGCTCATTTCATATGGTTGAGTGTAGGGGTACCTCACCACTCATCATTGGCACCGTTGCCAGGGACTAAGTGTTTGTGCGCTGAATAGAACATAAAAGATCATTTACATCATTGGGAGCTTTAATGAACCTTAGGGTTAATCAAATAGAAATTTTATAACGGTAAAATTAGCACACTGAATAAGACATTATGTCTTCTTCTTCTTCTTCTCACAAGAGCACATCACCTAGGGATAATACAAAAAATAGTCAGCAATCAAAAACACATAGCCGAAATCAACCAAGTCCTCAACAATATAGGGTAACATATACTCATATACTCATCCCGATGAGTATATTCTGAACTTTACCTTTATCCTCCATCAAGATGAACAGATGCGCTAGAGGGATTTGCAAGGTAACATCATGTTACCCCCAGATCGATCAGTCTCTAACATGCTTCTCCGTGTCTTAGCACAGATTGGCATGACAGAGTTATACGTCGAATACGTTGCGAAAGACTTTGACATGAGGGATTATCATCCCATAGATTTACAACGTAGGAGGGACTCAAGGCAGGAGAGCCAACCTACACTATTGAAGGATGGCAATGGTTCTCCTTTCTCTTCGCCTTCTTCACAACACTCACCCTCTCCTTCCACATCTAGGTGCAACCATCATGAACATAATGGTGAGGATAAAGGTAACAAAAATGAGAGGCCTTGACAAGAAAGTCGAAAGAGAGGACAAGGGCATGAACGAAGGAAAAGTAGGGAACAATGAAGACATCACAGGCGTCATGAAAGAGATGATCATGACGAGCTCCTACTTGTAACTTGAAGTATGCTTGACGTAACGGAGGTAGTAAGAATCCCAACAACGCATTTAAAAGATAGTCGGATCAAGCATTTAGACATGAACAACATCCCACACTTTGAGGGGGGATACAACATAGATCTGCAACATCATTTATAGGCATTCCACGATGCCTGCGCCTTGCAAAACATAGAGAATGAGTGGCAGAAACTTAAGTTGTTTCCCAGGACACTCACCAAGGAGGCAGAGAGTTGGTACCAGTCCTTAGAACGAGAAACCATCAGGAGCTAGAGTACGATGTTAGAACTGTTCAACGATAACTATCAAACATAATCTAGAGTGTCTAGTTTTCTTAAGTAGATCCAAGGATGGAAGCAAGAAAATCATGAACCCTTGGATGCTGCCATGGCCCGCTACTACACATTGTTACATCGTTGCTGGGGCCATGAATACGCACAGCGGAATCAACTTTTCCACATCGTAGATGGGCTAAGGCATGAAACTAGAAGAACCCTTGGGACTTATGCCCAAGGGAGACTATCACAACTTAGAGCCCATGAAGTTCATCACTTTTTGGAACAAGTACTAAAAGAAGAAGGTGAGCTACGCAAAAGGGAAAGTGCGGAAGAATACAACCATGATCCCTCTCTTCGGAAGAAGGGAGTAAAGTTTTGTGATGAAGAGGATGAGTCATCAATCGAAGAGTTGGTGAATAGAAAAATCTTTCTGATTCAAAAGCTAACAATAAAAATAGTGGCTAAGGTAGATGACGTATGGAGTTCCTTAGACTCTAAAATTGAAACTGTCTTGAAAATCATAGAAGAGTCTAAGGCGGAACAAAGTAGTGACAAAGATAAGACAAAGTGCAGAGATTTAGGCCCTACACATAACAAGGGTAAGGGAAAAATTACTATTTCTGATGAGGGTGTGGAATCAAACATAGATGATGATGGTGGATGTGATAACTGCCATGATGACCATCCTAAGGGATGTTTTCCAATCATCTCACATCTACAGGAGTCTAGGGTGTATGCACTTAATCCAAGACTTAACCAACGG
>MNCI01035006.1:296481-341663 GCA_015680685.1 Gnetum montanum | reverse complement strand
ATCCTCCTAATCCATCCACACCTCTTCCACCAGTAGTTCCCATAACACCTCTTGCTCCAAAAATGCAAGGGGAACTTCCTACTCAACTGCAGCAACGTCACGCTGCGAGAGCTGTAAATATTCAACCTGTTGTTGGTTCTGACAACTGTAGAAAGAGAAGACCCTTCTTCAAAACCAAAAGCCCAGACAAACTCTCACAACAACAAGCGGTTGAGCCCATGTACACTCCTCCCCCATCTAACACTTCGGAGGACCCTTCAGTCCAATAGAGCTTAACGCATATGGTTATGTTAACGCATACTGTAACCGACTGGATTAGGGTAGGCCACCTTTCCAAGAAACTAACTAACCCTGGGAGTCCCTTAATCTATTTACAGATCACCGAAAATGAACCACATAGGGCTCTTCTTGACTCAGGTTCCAGAGTCAACTTAATTTCACGAGAGATGTATCACGCCTGGAACTTGCCACAACTCAAGAAGAGCAACATTCAACTAGAGTTGGCAGACCAGTCCATCACCATTCCCTTGGGATTGGTGGAGGACATCGTTACCACTGTGTGTTTTTGGTCTTACCCAGGTAATTTTCTGGTGATTGAAGTAAACAACAATGAAGGGGACTTCCCAATTATAATGGGGAGGGCATGGCTAAGCACAGTAGATGCATGCCTTAGGATCTGCGATCTTTCCTTAGAAATCTCTAAGATAAACATTTATGGAAAGATCGAGAAGAGCAAAGTTTCATGCATCACATACAATGATTCATTAGGTGATGACATGGAGGAAATGCCTCCATGCAACAACAACAAGTCATATGATCTTCTTTATCATAACAACAACAATGGATGTTCCTTGCATGACAAGGATACAAGCAACAATGTTATAAAGAATCCATCAAAACTTACGTA
This sequence comes from Gnetum montanum, assembly GCA_015680685.1. Taxonomy (NCBI): domain Eukaryota; kingdom Viridiplantae; phylum Streptophyta; class Gnetopsida; order Gnetales; family Gnetaceae; genus Gnetum; species Gnetum montanum. The sequence goes on along the minus strand of MNCI01035006.1, from coordinate 340,756 downwards.
TCGCTTTCTTCTTTACCAACCAAAATACCCCCAAACATTTTGCTTGTTCACAAAACATTGTATACAAGTAACCTGAACTAGCTGAAACACTGGATCAACTCCTCAAATGAGTAAAGTGTCCCCCAAAAAGTGCATATTTTCTATAACTTTATGCTGGGAATTAGAAGTTGAAAACTCATCAAGTGTATGCATACCACAGACGATAGTTAAGATTTTTTGCTCTTGGTGTGATTTACAGATATAGTTAGAATGTCCCATCCTACATTCTCAAAACCACAACTTATTTTCTATATCCATGGAGCAAATTTTTTCAACATCCCTTGTTAACTACACAGGCTCATCAATTGGTTCAATAAAACATATTCCACTCGATATTCTATCGATTGAATAAGAAATTGCTCAAGTCTTTGTTCTATGTAGTCCCTTTTCAGCATCACTTCTTACTATTACCAGCTTGATTGTCTCATGTCCCATGTGGTCTAGTCCCCTCCCACATAACCTCCTTTAGATTATCAATTTTTGGATAGACTGTTTCAAAACCCATGTTTTGCGCTTGCATGACGATTCTTGAAGTGTTGTTTTGACAAATTTCTTGATTATGTTTAAGTGAATGATGAAGCTTTACACCTTCTAAGACAAGGCTGATTCTATAATGGTTTACCCCTTACCCTTATGGAAAGTTTCAATGTAACTGTCTATGCATTATGGAAATTTATAATGTAACCATTTATGCAACAGAAAATAAACGGTTTTAAATTTGAAACAAACTAAATTTTTTGTAACTTTTTTCACAAGAATAGTCTCATATTTCCCATTTAACCCAAAATTTAATCATTGATAATTGATTTTCTAGCCTATAAAATGTTCTTGATGGGAGAACACACTTGTACTAGAAGATATCAAACTCATGGCAGTGTTATAATTTTGGTCCCTATCACAAGCACTTAGAGTTTGCATACACCATCATTGTTGAGCATTAGTGTGATAGAAGAATCTAATCCAAACAAGAGCATGGAGGTTAGTTTTTGATTTATTTCCACATTGAGGTAAGTTGTACAATTTGATTAGATGCATGTTTTGATCAATGTTTTATAGCAAATTTTTCTTACATTTGGTATCAAAGCCAAGTTAGGTCTTTATCTTGATACTTAGAACTTGTTTGGATGAGGTTTCTATTAACAAAGTTTTGAACAATGGTTTAAATCCATAGAATTTTCTATCTTCCTTGCAGCACTATTACATGGTCATTTTCTTTGAATTCTTCCATCGTTTGACTTATGTTGTGTTAATTATGATGGATTTTTGATCCTCTGAAGTGAACATATGCTCAACATAATAAGTCTAAATTGCTTTTGGGAGGCATTTAATTAAATATAAATCTGTTAAGTTTTTTTATTTGGGAATTCAAAACATTTAAAATGCAATCCTAAGCTTTCTGGTGAAAAAAATTAGGCTATGTGAATTTGCTTAAATTGCTATACGAATTCAAGATTTCTAAACATATTGCTACATTTTTATGGAAGGGTGAGATAGTAATAAATTAGTGACGTATGTTCACCTTGTAAGAAAAATTATCCATTATGAGACAATTTCCCATTGCAGCATAGTTTCTCACTCCTCTATCTATGCATTATGAGGTTACCCACTTCATTCTCTATGCATAGTTGGCTATTTTGTTGTTTACAGAACTTATTGTTTCTTTGATGGAAGAAAACTAGATTTAAAATAAATATGAATGGATTGTGTTTCCATAACTCTGCAACATAAATGTCAGTGGATGCTGGAAGATTCCATTTTGGTATTATTTTGAATTATTCTTTATTTATTATATGTCCCTTCTTTATTTATTGTGGATGGCCCCAAAAATCAGTTGCAGCCTAAAGTGAAATAAAAAATTATGTTTATTTTACTACCATATTTCTTTAGGAATATTAAAATTTGGTAATTTATTTTAGAAATAATTAATTTTATGCATATTTTTGTATATATCTATAAAGTAACTTATTGATATATGCATAGTTTTTCTACATAAAAATTAAGACTAGTGATCTATATAATTTTGTATAATTAGAGAGTAGCCACCACATCTGTAATTATGCAAAATTATATATTAAGAGTTTTTGAATCACATATGGTAAATAAACATTAAATTATAATTAATCATATGTAATATGATAGATTTTTTCACACAGGAATTTTTATTATATTTAATATAATTAATTAAGATGATGTATTAAATTATTTTTCTTAATTTATCCATAAGGATTAAGAAAAGGGATATAATTTAATAGTTTCATCTAAAGGATATATGAATCTATTTGAATTAAAAATTTAGACCACATGCAATTTTTATGTCATTTGATTCATATTTTATACATGATTTACATTGGTAAACATGCCATATAGTATTTTAACCTCAAATTCAATGACAAGCTTGTTTTAATTTATGCAATAATACAACATGTGAACTACTTTGATTTTAAATGTGACATTCCTAAATTAAAGGGTAATAATTATAAGCTATGGAAGGAGAGAATTCTCCTTCATTTAGGATGGATGGACATTGACTATGCTATCTATAAGGATGAACCACCTGCCATTATGAAAACTAGCCAACTCGATGATGTTGGTTGTTGTGAAAAATGGAAGCAATCTAATCGCCTCTGTGTCATGTTCATAAAAATTAAAATCTTACCTAGTATGCATGGTTCATTAGAACAGTATGACAATGTAAGAGCCTTGATGAAGGCAATTGATAAATAATTTGAGTCATCAGATAAAGCTTTGGCTACCACCTTAGTAATGAAATTTTCATCCATGAAGCTCACTAGAATTCGTGGTGTGCATGAGCACATCATGCAAATGAGGGATATAGCAACTCAACTAAAAACACTTGAGGTTGAGATCTCAAAGTCTTTTCTTGTGCACTACATCTTGAACATGCTCCCATAGCAGTACAGACCCTTTAATATTTTTTATAACACACATAGGGAAAATTGGTTAATCAATGAACTAATGACCATGTGTGTATAAGAAGAGGGGTAGACATGCTATGGAAGTGAAAGAGAGTGTGCATCTTGCTACACAAGGAAAGAATAAGGGGTAAGCCAAGAATAAGTGAAAGGGCAAAGTCTTGCACAAGCTGATATTAAGAAGGAATCTCAATGCTTTTTCTGCAAGAAGAAAGGGCATGTAAAGAAGTATTGTCCTAGATATCAGAAATGGCTTGAGAAGAAATGTACTCAATTCTCACTTATTTTTTTTTGAATCTAATATGGTTGATGTTGACCATAACACATGATGGATTAACTTTGGTTCTACAATTCATGTTACTAATTCCTTGCATGGGCTGCAAAACTTAAGGAAGCAACTGGGAAGTAAGTTGTGCATCTATTCAGGCAATAAGATGCACTCACATGTGAAGGCAGTCAAAACATGCAAATTAGTTTTAAGTAGTGGTTTTGCTTTAAAGTTGGAAAGGACATTTTATATTCCAAGTTTTTCAAGGAATTTAATTTTTGTTTCAAGGCTTGTATCATTGGGATTTTCCTTTAATTTTCCAGACAATATATTCAATTTATATTATAAATTTGAACTTATTAGAAATGGTACATTGACATATGGTCTTTTCAAAATTAGTTTACAAAACAAAAGTTCTTATAATTATATGCATGTTCATGATAGTGCTGGCATTAAAAGATGTGTTATGAATGAAGAATCCTCTATGTTGTGGCATCATAGATTAGGACATATTAGGACATATCTCTATTGAGAGAATAAAGAGATTAGTAAATGATGGCGTACTTAGTACTCTAGATTTTACTGACTTTGACACTTGTGTGGACTACATAAAGGGAAAGTAGATCAATATGTTAAAGAAAGATGCCAAGAGGAGTTTAGACATATTACAGATCATACATATAAATATTGGTAGTCAAGATATGAATACATATGATCAAAGGTATTTCATTACTTTTATTCATGAGTACTCACAATATATGTATCTCTACCTACTTCATAACAAGAACAAAGCTTTAGATGCTTTTAAGATGTTTAAGGTTGAAGTAGAGAAACAACGCCGTAAGCAAATAAAGATAGTAATGTCTAATAAAGGTGGTGAATACTATGGTAGATACACTGATGATGGACAAGCGCTTGGTCCATTTGTTAAGTTTCTTCAAGAGCATAGGATTATTTCCTAGTGCACCATGTTTGGTTCTTCAAACCAAAATGGTGTGGCAAAGAGAAGAAACTAAACATTGTTAAACATGGTTCGAAGTATGCTTAGTAGCTCTAAGATTTCTAAGTTCTTTTGGACTAAAGCTATCAAGACAACTATATATATATTAAACCAAGTTTCACCCAAGGCTATCTCAAAGACACCATTTAAATTATGGAAAGGTTGGAAACTGAGTCTGCAATATATACACATTTAGGGATGCCCATCTGAAGTTAGAGTCTATAATCCATAAGAAAAGAAGCTAGACCCAAGGACCATAAGTGGGCATTTTTTTGGATATGCCAAATGATCTAAGGGATACAAATTTTATTGTCCATCACATACTACTAGGTTTGTGGAATCAAGGAATGCTAAATTTCTTGAGAATGACTTGATTAGTATGAGCAATCGATCTTGGAACATTATTCCTAAGAAAGATCATGCAGATGCTCAACCCTCTAGTTCAAGTGATAGACTAATTGTTGTACACAACACACCTAGAGCACAAACGCATGATGAACAACAACCAGTCATTAAAGTTCCATAGGTTGCTGATCAAGTTACAATAGATCCAGCTTAGCAACAGATACCAAAACCTATTGAATAGGCTATTAAACAACATGCTCCTCAAGAGAATGATGAACCAACATGAAGAAGATCTACTAGAGTAAGGCGATCAATGATTCCTAGTGACTATATAATGTATCTATAGGAGTTTGACTACAACATAGGAGCCATGTGTTATAAGCAATCTGACTTATGATATGATTCCATGAAAGATGAGATGAACTCTATGTTATCTAATAGAGTCTAGGATTTTGTCAAGTTTCCTGATGGTGTAAAAGCCATTGGATGCAAATAGGTATTCAAGACAAAGAAAGATTCATTATGCAACATTGAAAGAGATAAGGCAAGACTTGTTGCTAAAGGGTTCACTCAAAGAAAGGGAATAGATCACATGGAGACCTTCTCTTTTGTATCTAAGAAGGACTCCCTTCGTGTGATTATGGAATTGGTTGCCCATTTTGATTTTGAATTACATTAGGTGGATGTGAAAATGGCATTCCTCAATGGTGATCTAGAGGAAGAGGTTTATATGAAACAACCTGAAAATGTTTCCTCTAGTGGTGGTAAGCAATTGTATGCAAGCTAAAGAAATTCATATATGGATTGAAACATCCCTCTCGTCAATGGTATTTAAAATTCCATGATGTTATCACTTCTTGCAACTAATGATAAGGGATTTCTATATGAGGTGAAATAATTTCTCTCTAAGAACTTTGACATGAACGATATAGATGAAGCATCTTATGTTATTGGCATTAAGATCCATAGGGACAAATCTAGACATATTCTGGGATTATCACAAGAAACCTATATCGATACAGCTTTAGAGAGGTTTTGAATGAAAGATTGTTCATTGAGTATAACACCCATTATGAAGGGTGACGAGTTCAATTTGAGCTAGTACCTAGGAATGATTTCGAAAAAATGCAAATCAGCAACATTCCATATGCTTCAACTATTGGAAGCTGAATATATGCTTAGGTCTACACAAAAACTGACATTGCATTTGTTGTGGTAATGTTGAACAAATATCAAAGTAATCTAGACATTCACCATTGGAGTGCTATAAAAAAGGTGATGAAGTACTTTCAAGGTACAAAATATTACATGCTTATGTATAGACAAACTAACAATCCAAAGCTGATTAGCTACTCCAATTCAAACTTTGTTGGTTGTGTTGATTCAAGGAAATCAACATCTAGTTATGTTTTTATGCTAGCTAGAGGAGCTGTATCCTGGAGGAATGGAAAGTAAATTTTGGTTGCTACTTCCACAATGGAGGCAGAGTTTGTTTCTTATTTTGAGGATACTTCACATGATGTATGGTTGAAGAGTTTCATGTCAAGCCTTAAAATTGTAGATTTTGTATTTAGGCCATTAAGAATATTCTGTGATAATTCAACTACTATTTGTATGGCTAAGAACAATAAGAGTAGTAGTCGAAGTAAACACATCGATGTGAAGTACTTAGCCATAAGGGAACGTATTAAGGAAAAGAAAGTGGTCATTGAGCATATAAGCATTGAATTGATGATAGCTGATTTTTGACAAAAAGAATGTCATCCAAGTCATTTAAGAATCATGTAGTTCAAATGGGACTTGATTTCATAATGTAATTTGTTTATACATACAATTTTATAGTCTTATTAAAAATATTATTTAATTGTGATGTTTTCTCATATTTAGTTTGCGCATACAATTATTAGCAAAAATTCACATATCACAAAACCTAGAAAAAATATTAGATTTCTTCATAAAGTTTAGTTACCATATAAGGAATTAAGTTTGAAAAATGATACATTGTAATACTATTGATGTTAACCTTGTCCATGCTAGGCACAAGGCCATGTTTAAAAATGTTTAAATACCATGAAAACTAAAAAAAAATTCATATTCATCAATAGTGATATTTTAGATTGAGCCTTGATCAAGAAATTCATCTAGTGCAATACACAATATTTGAAACTAAATTTTGAGATTTTATTAAGTCCATAGAATAAAAAGAAATATTGAACCTATGGAAAATAAAATAGATTCAACAAATGCAATAGATACAAATACACATGATACAAATGTTTTGTTACAATTGAATATCAATGTCTATGTCACACGTTTCACTTTTATGTGAAATTTTAAAAATCTTAAAAGGTTCAAAGTTGCAAAATCTTATCATTCCCTTTAAAGTTTAAAGTTTAAACATGCAAGTTTATGAGTTGGTTTAATCTCATGTTATTTTTTTTCACTTTCCTTGTGATATCCTAGACAATCTAAATCAGCGCAACATAAACGTACAATACTAAGCTTCAGATGATGCACGGGCATTAAAAGATAGTAATGGCAGCTATTCATGGCAGCAATTACCACAGGATAGTGGGACATGAATCGTCGATGGTGGCATGACTAGCAAGAACATGGTGGGCATTTTGGTGAGACATGGTGGGCACATTAGTGGGCTGCAATAACTAACACGTGGCTGTGGTTATAATGGCGGGAGATGCTAGGTGTTTTAAGCATGCAATGTGGGAGTTACAGAACATGATTGCAGTAACCACCGATGAGCGGTGGTGGCCGTAATGGCTATAGGTTACGATGGACATTTGAATGGCTCGAGAGCTGCGTTGGTAGCAACTGCGGGTGGCTATAAAAGGGCTCTTCTCAATAGGTCTTTGGGACAATGAGGTGATCCTAGGGGATCCTGGAGTAGCCAGGAACCAATAGGCAGTGGTTTCTTTTTGTTTGGTGGCAATCTCTCTGCGCCAAGGGCATTAGAAGCTCTCCCTCACCGATAGAGGCAAGGGGGACATCCCATAGCAATGCAACTACAGACAACAGCAAGCTCTCTTTCTCTCTCAACATGCAATGGTGATGCAGGAAGTTTCTTGGGCAATGTGTGGTTGTTGACGCATGATGGTAGCACAAGGGGCAACAAAGGCTAAGGAGTGATAGCATCCCAAAAGTGGGAACAAATTCTCACTCTCCACTAGTGGCAACGATGCATAGGAACCAACAGGTAGTAGTTCCTTCCTTTTTTTTCAATGATGCATGCGTGCTAGACAGTGGCAGGTTTTGAGCAACTATAGTTGCTGCCCTATGCAAACTGCAACTAGCAAAGCCTTCTCTCCCTTCCTCTACCAGTCATGTAACAGCGGTAGCAAGTAGTATAGATAGATTTCTCCCTTTCTTGCTAGTGACTTGTGAAGTGTGGGTTGTGCCTACAATGGGTAGCCTCCTCTCTTTTCCCAAACATGCAACGATACAGCAATAGCAGCAAGCGATCTCTCTTGGCAATTCAAGATCTAGCTTCTTCTCTCTCCCAACGACTACAAGCAGTGTTGGTTGTGATGGTGTCCATGATGGACCAACAACACAAATGACAGTAGTAGCAGAACTAGAGAAAAATTTAATTTTGTTGTTCCTTATTATTTCAGACGGTCATTTATTTTAAATTCCAAAGCATTCCAATTAAAATCCCTTTTTAGTCTACTATTTTCAAAAGGCCATGTAGCCTTCTCCAACTAAGACTATTTCTAAGTTTCCGTACCCATATGAGAGGCACCCTCGATAATAGTCTTTTCAAATGAGTTTTCTTTCTCAGTGTTGGTGCGTCCAAATTTTATGCATCAACACCTTTTTAGCGCTAGAAGGAGGGTTGTTTTTTAACCTTTTTTTTTCATTTCTATTTCCAAAAATATCAATTTTCTGTTCCTTTTCCTATTCATGTTCTGTTTTCATTTCTCGAAAATTTCATTTTTCCTATTTCTTAGTCATCTAATTTACTATTTCCCAATCTCCATTTTTCCTATTTTAATTTATTTAAACTTTAAATTTTCTTTTACAGTTTTCTCTCTTGGTCACAATCATTGATTTTCAATTACTATTTAGTTTCTACTACCTAAAAATTTCTATTTTTCTATCCTTGAAATCTTTTATTTTCCAATTTTAGTTACCTAAACATTTAGTGGCCCATTTCTGATACCAATTCTAGTTAACGGTCACCTATTTTCAATTTTATTGCTCTATTTTAGTTTCATTTTCAAATCCCCAAACCTTCTTTTCTTAGTTTCGTTAATTACTTCATTTTGGCAGTCCTTACCTTAGTTCTAACTTTGGTAAGGTGGTGTTCTCATTCATCATTCTATTCAATTTTACTTTTCTAAAATTTTTCATTTTATTGTTTTCCTTTAAAATCTTACAAATATTGCAATTTCATGCATTTATTTTTCTTTTGAAGAAATTTTTTTTAAATAGCATATTTTAGTATTTTGTTTTTTTTTCAAAAAAATTTATTATTGCAATATTTCTTTTCTTTTTATGCAATTTTATAGTTTTATTTAAACATTTATATTTTATAATTTTTTTGTTTTATGAGCAAACTCTCCTCTACGCCTAACTGACCAATCACCTATCTCTTTGAATTAAGAAAACAACAAGCTTTACATTTCCCGAGTTCTAGTCCTAGGAGAACTCGAACTAAAATGGTATCCCATCAACCTCTAGCTTCCTTGGTCAACAACACATTTAACTTTACTAACTACCATGATATCCCAAATTCACTCCAAAACATAAACTTGTTCTACGACCCTACAATCCCTACTAGTGATGCCCGCCAACATATACAATGTTTTGAAACCTTACTAAGCATCCATAACATTGTACAAATTGACATAGCATGTAGGGTGTTTGTGAAAACATTCAAAACCAAAGCAACCCAATGGTTTCTGATGCTCCTCGATGCCTCCATTGACTCATGGCAAGAGTTCAAAGATAAGTTCTTAATTCAATTTAACAAATTCACAGAAACGTCCAAGATTACAACCTTAAATTCCTTCATCAACTTGCCTATGTACCAAGTGAGATGCATCCATAACCTGATGGCATCCTCAACTTTTACCTTTGTACCATCGACCCATTCTTTGCCTATGCCATCAAATCTGAATCAAACATAAGAGAAATACAAGGAGCAATGGCTAAATTCATGGAGTTAGAACAAATCACCCTTATGAACAACACTCAAACTCAATTCGAAATGATGAGCATTAGTAATCCCATGCAATCTAACTCTTTACCTCTACCAACTTTTCCAATGGCCGATACTATGTTTCAAACTCCTATTCCCCTTCAAATGACTCAACCTACAAATAGTTGCTTTCAAGGTCCCACATCTTCTCCAGTCCTACCATCTAACACTGGTTTGAATGAGGATCAATCGAAGGCCTTAATTCAATCCATCATAAACCCAAATAGGGTATTTAATCCTATTGAACCCGCAACTCAAACTCAAGATGAAATGACCCAGATATTAACTTTGCTTCAAAAACTTTCCAACGAAGTAGTTAAACTAAAGCAGAACAACAACAAGGGTCTTATACAACCAGAAAAGCAAAGTTCATCAACCAATGATGATTATTTCCACCTCCACAACAAGAGGCAACATTCTAAGAGGACTTGTCCTCAATTCTTGGCATCATATGACGATCATACTCAAGGTCAACAAAATGAGAAACCCCCTATTATGGTCCTTAATGTACCCCATGAAATTGAGAATGAGGAAGTGCCTTTNTGGTCCTTAATGTACCCCATGAAATTGAGAATGAGGAAGTGCCTTCGTTTGAACAAGTCATGGTAGGCGACCCCAACCCACATAACACACGCTACCGTAGACTTAGTGACATTATGAACAACCCACAACAACAAGCTAGGAATGATATTATACTCTCCCAAATAGGAAAGTTCCTAGTCAAAACAATGCAAAAAACCAAATCGAGTCACCACAAGTGAATGCCCCACAACAACCAAACTCCCCTTCTCTACTTAGAAGAACTCCACCTCAACAAGAAGTCAAAGATGAACATAAGACTTACAACTTAGTTGGGGATTTGAAAAGGGTTAAAGCTAACATTTTAATGTATGACTTTCTACACTTCAATGAAATGAAAGAGGTGATTTAAGATATAGTTCATAGACATAAAACCACAAAAGAAAAATCCCCAATCTTTGAAAGGCAAGTTCACTTTGTAGAAAGTCCTAACATGCTATCAATATAGAACACAAATAATTCTATGTCAAATAAGCAAGACCAAACCCCTTCCCTGACAACCTTGATCATTTTAGGAAAGAATGCCCACAATTGTTTAATGGATTCTAGAGAAACCATTAGTGTCATGCCAGTTGAGGTATGTAAGACTTTAGAAGCACAAATGCTACCACAAATGAAAAGTGTCATACAACTCAATGGGTGTAATGTACCTGTTGTAGGATCATTGAAAGGAGTGAAAGTGCAACTTAAGAAATACCTTACATTCACATGTTATGCGAATATCCTAGTAGTTGACATGTCAGCCCCTTATGGTGTGCTCTTATCTAGGACTTTTGGAGCCAAGTTTGGGGGCTTCTTTAGGTCAAATTTCTTAGAGCTATTAATCCCTATCAAAGGAAAATCTAAATACATGATTATACCTAGAGAACCCTTTTATAAGCAAGTTGTAATGACTTTTGATCAGAAAAATCAATCTTTGGAGAACCAAAACACTAATCTTTACATTGGAGTTATTGAGGTTGAGAATGAAAAACATGTTATAAATGACCATGTGAGTGAAACTATAAAAATAAATCTTGTCTCTCATATAAATCCTCCCAACCCTATTAAACTTCTAGAGAAGGTAATGAAATCTATGAAGACACCTCGCCTTATCATCAACATGATGGATTTCTTCTAGATGATTTCCCACCTTTAGGGAAGGACAAAGATATAAATAAGACCCTACCTCTTAAAACATTTGAAGGTGTGCTAAATTTTAATGACACATCCATGGAACATGTCCCTAGAAAGGCTATATTCAATGACTCACCAAGAATTAGACCTATTAAATCTAAGATTGAAACTTGGAAGAAAGATGAACTTGAGGAATCTAAAATTATTCATCTTATGAAACATCCAAATTTAGCACCTGATACAAAATCAACAAACAAGTTAAGATTATGTCTTGATCATAATTATTGAGAAATTGTTAAATGATGTCTTGATAGGAAGTATGTTGGTAAAGTCTTTAAGATAGGAGACCTAGTCCCAAGAAGAGGTAGAACATTTGATCAAGCAAATCTTCAACGTAAGTTCTCTCTTATGTGGTTAGGCCCATTCCAAGTTAAAGACGTCGTTGGCTCCAATGTATATAAGGTTGCTAATGTGTAAGGATATAAGTTACCTAGCAATTTTAATTTGTTTCAACCAAAGAATTTCTACTCAGGTGCCCCACATGGACACCTAGTAGTTTCTTAGTTGCATGTTTTCTTCCCCTTTTCCATGCATTTCATTTGTATATAGTTGGATTTTCATGTTTCCTTTGCATCTTCTTTGCATCTCTTTCTTAGCATATTGGATTGGTTTTGGTTTTTACTTTACATATGATTTTAATAATCATTATGGTCTTTTAAGTTGCTAGGCATTGGGTCATCAAAGAACCATTGGAAAATAATGTCAGTGTAATCCTTTATATAATATTTCTTATTACTATTACATGAAGTCTCCTTTATATTATATATTTTAATAAGGCTTTGATTCTTCCCAATCTTTTTCAAGGTTTTAGTTTTAATAGTTATGTTGGATTATGGAGCATAATATTTGTGCTAACTTATCATGTAATCATCATGATCATGTGAATGTAGGATAGGTGATGTTGGAGAATGGTTGGCCGTAATCACTAGGTGACCTTGGAAAACCCCATTTTCCCTCTCACAAACCCTAGCCCTCTGATGTGATGATCCATGGCTACCCTATGAACAACAAGGTGAAGTATGTTCATCTTCACTTGAAAACCCTTAGCCACCTAGGAGACCTATTATGATGTCATCAAATTGTAATTAAAGACACATACATGAGGGTTGAACTACACCAAGGGCAAAGTTTCGAAAGGACAGTGTTCTTTGGTAGTGCAACTAGTTAGCCAAACTCGTGTTGGAATTCCTACCTTAAGAATGAAGTACACCATGAGCAAAGTTTCCTCAAAAAGAAAAAAAAAAGAATGAGGACTGTGTTCATTGGCAATGCAATAAGTTCTTGAGTGTGATGGGGTCCAATAGCTATCCTCACCCTAACCTCCATTTCCCCTTTCGAACCTATTTCCCCAAAATTCCAAAAAAAATAAAAGAATCCTAAGCAATTGTCCGAAAGTTGTGGCTAGCCACGATCTAACATGAGTTTGTCCTCATCATTAAGTTTAGTGTAAGTCTCATGCTCAAAGTAGTCCACACGCCTTTTTACCTCTACCTTGTGAGAGGATTGGGAATGAGATCTTAGTTATATTAATTATACACACACACGCACACATGCACACACATCTATGTAGTTAAAATAATAAAATTATATATTTAGAGTTTGATTAAATAAGATGTTGTGGTAAGGGTGGCCCATGTTTAGTTCTCTTTTGATTATATGGTTATTTTAATCATGTTTAGATCAGTATAGTTTGCTTTCAAGTTTTAATTTGTTTTTCTTCTAATGTTTTTGATTCCCTATCTGTTGCATCATTTTTCTATATTCTTATTCATTGCACTTGCATGCAATTAAAAGTTTGGGGGCTAAGTGTTGATGTCAACCTCGCCCATGCTAGGCATGGGGCCATGTTTAAAAATGTTTGAATACCGTGAAAACTAAAAAAGAAAAATCATATTCATTAGTAGTGGTATTTTCGATTAGGCCTTGATCAAGAAATTCAACCAGTGCCATACACAATATTTGAAACTAAATTTTGAGATTTTATTAAGTTCATAGAATAAAAAGAAATCTGGAACCTATGGAAAATAAAAATAGATTCAACATGGCTAAGCATGGTTAAATGCAACAAATACAGATACATATGATACAAATGTTTTGTCACAATTGAATATCAATGTCTATCACACGTTTCACTTTTACATGAAATTTTACAAATCCTAAAAGGTTCAAAGTTGCTAAACCTTATCATTCCCTTTAAAGTTTAAATTTTAAACATCCAAGTTTATGAGTCAATTTCATCTCATGTTAATTTTTTCACTTTCCTTGCAATATCCTAGCTAATCTAAATTAGCGCAGCATAAACATACAACGTTGAGCTTCAGATGACGCGTGAATGTTACAAGATAATAATGGTGGCTATCCATGGCAAGAGTTACCATAGTGATGAGCGGCTAGGTACCCCTACGCCCAAGCATACGAATCACGGGTGTTCACACACGACTCGGTTGAATTCCGTAGACTATAAGCACTTAACATACACCAGACCCTAACCAGGAAAACCTTGGGTTAGAACGGTCGTTGTCTTCATAATCTCACTTTTGATGTTCTGTTTGCGATGGTTAAGTCAGATTAAGGCTACTTATTTTTATAGCTTTTTACTGTATCTTTTGGCATCTAATTAAAGTATGGAAAGTAAGGAATGAACTATTATCTAATCTATAATTATCCTAATTTGTATTCTAACTATTCCTAGCATAAGTATCCAATCCCATCTTCCAAGCACGTTCTGAGCATCCCCTAAACACTACTGGGTTACTAGACATTAAGCGTCACTGCGTTACCAAGTGTTGGATTTACGTTCGAGATGGTCGTACTTATGGCCTTTACGAACTATAACAGAGCAATGACGATTAAAATAATAATAACAGAAACTTAAGTAATTATCAAAGCATAAACATATTAAACTATTGAATGCATTAAATGACTAAGTCCAAATGCTACAAGGAATGCTTGAAGAGTTCGTCTTTATTGTCGTCACACCAATGGGCTCAGATACATCAATGCTCGAATAAAGAGTCGGTCACTTTTCTTACACCTACTGCGGGCACTTAGAAAATATTCTATCTCCTGTGGGAACAAACTGCAAGAGCTTCGCTACAACTGACTAAAAGGTACCCAAATGAGGCGGCAGACCCTCTTATTTATAGGCCAAAATAGGCTCCGCATAAATGGGGCCACGTCGACGCATGGAAGGTTGCGTCAACGGGGCCGCATCAACCCGGCCACGTATATGTGGCCCCGTATACCCAGCCTAGTCGACGCATCAACTAATAACACTTCATCATACCCCCATGATTGAGTAAAAACTCGTCCTCGAGTTACTCTACAATTTGGAAGGTATGGACTTTTATTTACAATGCACATGACTTGACATACACATGACACAACATCAATGTTACCAAGTGCCCGAGTTATAGAGAAGGACAAGTTACAAAAAATGGTGGTGTTCAGAGACAAAATTGAACACCTTGCTGGTCCTAGAGTCTCTGCTATGTAGAAGGATGCAAAAATTGTTGGAGAATATCACACCATCCCTAGGGGCGATGGTTCCGATGGACCTTCACCAGGCTCTGGCCCATGCGATGGCGGTGGCACAAAAGATGGCTATCCCGTAGTAGCTGCAACTTTTGGAGGTAGCCTGAAAGCCTCCAAGAGAGCCCTCATTTTTTCTTCTTTGCTTCTGGAATCATTCACTATCCAGGCAGCTTCACCAATGTGTGCTAGAACTGGAACCTCCCAAGGGCATAGTAGTGCCAGAAAGAGTTCTTTCAGGTTGACAAACCAAGCTGTGAACTAATTTCATTCGATGTCGAACGCGTGAATTGATGCTTGCAACTGCTTGTAGTCATTCATCCGATGGGCCAAGTTCTTCACGACTACACGTTGTTCTTCAAAACTCGTGTGGAGAACCTCGAGTTCTAGGTTTGTTGTTTCCAATTTATGCTTCATCGCTTTGTGCGCTTGGAACTTGCCCTCGTATAAAGAGTACGAGGCGGCCACTTGTTTATCCAATTCATACCATGGTCTCCTAGCTATGAGCATGGCCAGGTTCGCATAGCGAAGTTTGGCGAGCTCCATATACTTTTTCATTTCTTCGATCTGCAACTCCTTGAGGTGGATTTCAGCCTGATTGTAAGCATTCAACCCATCAAAGATAGGTTTCGATACTTCGCCTCCTTCTTGGAGCTGTTGGAGCGCTTGGTTTAGCTTGGCCTTTGCAACTTGAATCTGCTTCTCATTTACTTCATTTTGCAGTCCCACTTGGTCCCTGTAATGATTCTTGATTTTTTCAAACTTTAGGACCTCATTCTTCCAAGCGGTAATTTCGATGGAAAATTTTTGTCACAAAGCTCGAACCTCCTCCATGGATAGATTTCGATTCTCAGCTGCCAACCTTCTCACGTCAGCATTCACCCTGGCTAGCTCTTCCTGCTGTTGGTGGATAAACTTTTTCATGTTGTCATTTTCCGCACCAACATTACGTAGGCGATGAACCTCCATAGTCAACCTAACATTCTCCTAACAAACCTCCGTCAAGCCCTTATTTAAATTATATGCTTCAACTTCTACCAAGGACTTATCAAAGATTGCCAACTCTTGCTCATCCTCAACTATCTAAAGTTTGAGCTGAAGCTATTGAAAAGCTTCATCTCTGGTGATTTCACGGTTGAGGAGAGCTAGATCAGCAAGTTGGGTTCTTAATTGGGCCACTTCTATTGCCAAGCGTTGATAGGCAGCTTGAGCAGTTTAAAGTTGCCCTTCCAAAATGAGGCTCTTACCCCTTACCGAGAGTAGCTCTGACTGGGTTGCAGTGATGTTGTCCCAAAGGTCAAAGACATCCAAAAGTGGTTGCCCGGTCCCCACTAGTTGGTCCAACAATTCCTCATGTTGCGCTGCATTGATCTTGCTACATGAGGTTCTAGCAGATGCCTATACATCTTGAAGTCCATGAACATCTGGTACAGGTGTCACCGATGTGTTGAGAGCTATAGCAATTGTATCAGCAACCACTTCAACCGCAATCTCCTGTCCTTGGTGCTGCATCACCAAGACTGTTACCCCTTCACCATCTTCCAAGCATACCGAGAAGGTAGCAGCATCACCAAGACTGTTACCTCTCGAACACTAGGATCTATCCTTGCTAGTACTTGCATTTAGGCGGCAGAGAACATCGGCCCTGCTCTTTCCAACAAGCTGAATGATCGAGCCACTTGCTCCAAGTGGCTCATTGCAGGGAAATAGACCGAAGGGTCTTCTCCTACACCAGTCCTGCCAGATTGCTCTTGCTGGCTCAAGAGCATTTTTCGGATCTCACGAATGTGTTCTGCAATGGTTTGCGAGCCCAACCTTGTTGTTTTCACAGGTGGTGGAGGTGGTTGCTGCTCCTCTATCTGCGTCGTAGTTGGAATCCTATCTTTCATCATTTCACGTCATGAGGCAATCGGGGCATGTCAAATTGTGTCATTGGCGTATTGTGCATTTCCTGCCTGTTTGCATAACTTTCTAATTAGGCAAGGAAAGGGGAGAGCTCGTCTTCCACGTTCACTTTCAATGAACCTTTTTTCAATTTTCAAAAATAGTAACTGTGAAAAACTCATCAAGAACTTCCCACTTAGAGTGGCACATGCACAAGCGGAGAAGGCTGTGATGACGCATGTAAGACTAACAGTCCCCGACAACAGCACCAATGATGAAGGGCTAGGTACCCCTACGTCCAACCATACGAATCACAGGCATTCACACGCGACTCGATCGAATTCCATAGACTATAAGCACTTAACATATACCAAACCCTAACCAGCAAAACCTTGGGTTAGAATGATCGTTGTCTTCCTAATCTCACTTGTGATGTTCTATTTGCGATGGTTAAGTGAGATTAAGGCTAATGATATTTATAGCTTTTTACTGTATCTTTTGGCGTCTAATTAAAGTATGGAAAGTAAGGAATGAACTATTATTTAATCTATGATTATCCTAATTTGTATTCTAACTATTCCTAGCATAAGTATCTGATCTCATCTTCTAGGCACGTTCTAAGCATCGCCTAAACACTACTGGGTTACCAGACGTTAAGCGTCACTGGGTTACCAAGTGTTGGGTTTACGTTCAAGATGGTCGTACTTATGGCCTTTACGAACTATAACGGAGCGATAGTGATTAAAATAACAATAACAGAAACTTAAGTAATTATCAAATCATAAACATATTAAACTATTGAATGCATTAAATGACTAAGTCCAAATGCTGCAAGGAATGCTTGAAGAGTTCGTCTTTATTGTCGTCACGCCAATGGGCTCAGATACATCAACGAATAAAGAGTCGGTCACTTTTCTTACACCTACTACGGGCACTTGGAAAATATTCTATCTCTTACGGGAATAAACTCAAGAGCTTCACTACAACTAACTAAAAGGTACCCAAATGAGACGGAAGGCCCTCTTATTTATAGGCCGAAATAGGCTCCACGTAAATGGGGCCACATATACGCAACCCCATATACGCGGCCTAGTCAATGCATCAACTAATGACACTTCATCACATAAGATAGTGAAACATGAATTGTCGGTGGTGGCATGACTGGCAAGAACATGGCGAGCATTTCGACGAGACATGATGGACACGTTAGTGGACTGCAGTAACTATCACGTGGCTATGGTTATAATGGCAGGTGGTGCCAAGCGTTTGGGGCATGCAATGTGGGAGTTACAGAACGTGGTTACAATAACCATTGATGAGCTATGGTGGCCATAACGGCCATAGGTTATGAGCCGTGTTGGCAGCAACCATGGGTGGCTATAAAAGGGGTCTTCTCAGTGGGTCTTCGGGAGAACGAGGAGATCCTAGGGGATTTTAGAGCAACCAGGAACCAACAGGCAACGATTTCTTTTTGTTTGGCGACAATCTCTCTGCACCAAGGGCATTAGAAGCTCTCCCTCATTGGCAAAGGTAGGAGGGCATGTCCCATAGCAATGCAACTACAAACGACAGCAAGCTCTCTCTCTCTCTCAACATGCAGTGGCGATGCAAGAAGTTTCCTAGGCAATGCGTGGTTGTTGAGGCATGGTGGCAGCACAAGTGGCAACAAAAGCCAAGGAGTGACAACATCCTAGAAGCAGGAACAACTTCTCTCTTTCCACTAGTGGCAACAGTGTGTAAGAACCAACAAAGTAGCAGTTCCTTTCATTTCTCCAACAATGCACACATGGGGTAGACGGTGGCAAGCTTTGAGCAACTGCAGTTGCTGCACTGCGCAAACTGTGGTTGGCAAAGCCTTCTCTCCCTTCCTCTCCCAATCACATAACGACGACAACGGGCAGTAGAGATAGATTTCTCCCTTTCTTGCTAATGACCGTCAAGTGTGGGTGGTGCCTATAGCGAGAGCCTCATCTCTTTTCCTAAACATGCAAAGATACAGCAACAACAACAAATGCTCTCTCTCGGTGCCTCGAGATCTAGCTTCTTTTCTCTTTTGACAGCTATAAGTAGTGTTGGCTACAGTAGCGTCTACAACGGACTGATGGCACAAACGGCAGTAGTAGTAACAGCAATAGGGAAAATTTTAATTTTGTTGTTCTTTATTATTTTAAACAGTCATTTATTTTAAATTCCAAAACATTCCAACAAAATTCCTTTTCAATCTACTATTTTCAAAAGGTTACGTTGCCTTCTCTGGTTGAAACTATTCCCATACATGAAAGATAATATTGAGAGGAACTACCAGCATGATTTATGTATTTATTTCTTAAAAGTTGGGTTTGATAGATATTACGTTAAATATAAAGACCAAGTAAAAAAATGTAACCATTTATGCGAAAAGTTTCAATGTAATCATTTATGCATTATGGAAAGTTACAATGTAACCATCTACGCATTATGGAAAACAAACAATTTTAAATTTTAAACCAAGTAAATTTGTTGTAATGGCTTTCACAAGAATAATCTCATATTTCCCATTTAAATCAGAAGTTAATCCTTGGTAACTGATTTTCTAGTCTACAAAATATTTTTGACGAAAGAACCAGAAGAAATTAAATTCACAGCAGTGTTATAGTTTCGGAAAGTCTTCATACACCATCTTTGTTGTCCAATGGAAGAATCCAAGGAACTCTCCAAAATTCATTCACGCAATACGCATTTGGGTAATTTGTGCAATTGGATTAAATGCACATTTTGATCAATGTTTTATAGTAAATGTTTGCAAATTCCTCTCCTGCTATTTTAACCAGGTTGGGATAGAGAGCTTCTGATAGACACAGCTTACACGCTGCACTGCAGCCCAACAAAGTTGAACAACGATTTGGCAAACACCTATCTTGAATTTAATTGATGTCAGCAAAAACCTTATGAAACTGGACCAAGAAAAATTTTGAAGTAGCGTAGGTTTCTATCCTTCCACTGCAGTTCCAGATGCAGCAGTAATACAGCAAACCATGGGATTCTGCAATCATCGTCGTCCAAATGTGCTCTAGATGGCTACGGAAAATGCCCATTTTACCTCCCAGAACTGTTTTTGATTGCAGGACTGTCCCTTGCTCACATTCTGAACGCAGCCCTGTTCTCAGATTCCACCAAGGATTTGGTGGGTTCAGCAATCGAATTGGAAAAATTGGGCATGACCTCAATTGTCCTGTTCTACGCCGTGGCAGGAATAATTGCAGAACTGACGAGGATTCCTCTGTTGCTGGATCAAATTCATCATTTGGTGGGAGTTTTGACGTTCTTGGAAGAATTCGTGCTCTTCTATCTGCCCATAGAGGGCTCCGATGAAAACCTGCAAAATCGCTACTACGCGCTCATGCTTGTGCTGATTTCTGTGTGATTAGCAATGCCCTGGAGATTCCGTACCCATGATCTGTTTTAACTTCATTAGGGCTCTCGGCAGGGCTAATTTTGCAGGGCACTTAGCTTTTGCAGATGGGACTACCATTTTTCACGTTTTTCAGAAGTGATGACCGCAATTAACAGGATATAGGCGGAGAAGGAGGATTAGATTATGGTATAAAATGCAGTCATGCTTCAGGCCATAGAGCCATGGCAGTGGCTACGCTGCAGATTAATGGGCACTTGGCACTTTTGCTGGTGTGTTTGCTTCCTGCTTAGTCTGGGTTTCAAGTATGAGCGCTGCTCTGTTTACAGGCCTCTAGAAGGAAGAGTTGCAGAACTCGAATAACCATGCCACATTTGCCCTTGATTTACTGATGATGATGATGGAGCTACTAGTGCTATCTTCTAATCTCCAATAAAGAAATAATTTGGCAATTTAATTTTGCATCCTAACAAGGTCTCAGCATCATTTCGTTTAACAATGAATAACTTCTCCAAACACATTTAAGCCCATTAAAGTCCCTTGATCTTTCTTCAAAAATCATCTCTTTTTCAAATCAACATGTCCATAAACAGAATCCCCTCTCAAAGCTTTCTCCATTAAATGGCTAAAATGTGCCAACAATACCCAGCTTCAAAAATTTCATATATCCACACCCAACTCTTCAAGCCTATTCCCATACTAGGTAGGTACTCAAGGGGCTTCTTCTCTCAACCATCATCCCCTAGCACTTCTTAATAAGATGGCTTGTATTATATTGTATTCATGGTGTGTAGATCTACATAGTTATATTTCTCTACATTGATCATGTCACGTGTCTAATTCCAGTTTTTATGTTAGGGTGTTAAAGTTATGAGACTAGCTTAACTCAATCATGGGGGAATGATGAATCATCCAATAGTATTTTGTAAGTTAATTATATGCCTTGGATTTGGGGAGTGTTTCATGTGCCTTATGTTTATATTCTACTGTGTTTGGTAGAGGTTCTTGATCTTCCAAGATGCATCCTTACCCCTTGGGTCATACTCTAAGGTTATATGCATACTTTCAAGCTCTCTAGAACAATTCCAACTTCATTCAGATGTCCTAAGATCCTTTCAACATGTTCCCTCAGGTTTTAGCTTACACCTAGGATCAAAAGAGCAAAGTGTAATTTTTGTTGGGGGTGCGTTACTACCCCACGTTAGTGTAAGGGCATTGATGCACCTCATTAGTAGGCCTTGTTTGTCTAACTTTGTCTCTCATGTATTCAAGGTTAATTTGGGTTGTGTTAACATGCTTCCATTAACACCTAGGTGTTGACAAACCTCTTCCATTTCTATGCAAAAACTATAAACACTCGGGATAAGCTCTCACACTTAACAACTTTTTTAACATTTTCATTTGGCTTTTGGTATCTAGTTTTGTATGAAGAGCTCTTTCTCCCTTGGGTAAGTTGAATTCTTTCTCTATTTTATGTGTTTTAAGTAGTCGTTTTCACAAGTGTAGCTAAACTCTGTTAGAGTGCTATCATACTTACATAGTCCAAAACCATTTGGTGGTTGTGGAGTACAATGTTTGCTCAGTCAATAAAGTGAAGGTTTCTAAGAACCTTAAAAAGTGAATCAAGAAATCCCATAGGGGATACAAATCTTGGAAATATTATAAACTTAATTAAAATCATCTTAGTGCACAATGTAAATGTAAAGAGATGCCAACATTCAAGCTTTAAAAACTTATGAGCCAAAGTTGTATACCAAGGGAAATAACATAAAACCATAAAATTGTATAAAAAGTACCACTATAAATCAACCAAAAACCTTGAAAATATGCAAGCACTAGGTCATTCTTTCATGGATTCAGGCCTTTTACATTCTTAACACTTGTCTTCTCCTCTTCTCTTTTTTTCTCACATTTTCCACTCTTTTTCTTCTCCAACTTCTATCTTCACGTCTTACAAAAGGCATATTTGGAAAGGTATTTATAACATGAATGAGCCTACAAAATAACATAAGGATAACATTGAAGGCCTAGATAAGATCTAATTTATTTGGTCTTCTCACATAAATTTTGATCTTCTCATAAATCTTTCTATTTTGAAGTTAACCATTTGTGAAACAACTGATAAATAAAGTAAACTAGCTAAAAATAACAAATAAGAGAAATGGATTGGTGTTTATGATTGGAAAGATAAGGATGTTAATCTGCAAGTCAAGGAATCAAATTAATGCCATCATAAAAATAAAGATTTTATTTTTGATGAAGATAAAGTTGGGTGCATGTTGACATGAAAAGCTTGTACAATACACTACTAATGTGGCAAGCTTGTGGAACCCATTGCTGTTGTAGCAGAGCTTGTTAGAGCCACTGTTGAGGTGGCAAGCTTGTGGGATCCATTGCTGATGTGGCAAAGCCTATGGGATTCACTGTTGATGTGGCAAAGTTTGCAAGACCTACTACTAATGTGCTAGAGCCTATGATCTATTGTTGACATGGTAGTTACCTACTGACATGGTGGTTGATGTGGCATTGACATGATGCTAATGTTATGCTCATGGGATGTTGACATGGTGCTACCATAGTGCTAATGTGATCCTAATGTGGCACTAACATAATGCTAATGTGATGTTGACATGATGCTAAAGTGATGATGATGTGGCAATGATGTGGCACTAACATGATTCTAACATGGCATGTTGACAACATTGACTACTAATGTCATTCCATTAACTATTGATGTGATTTAGATGTCATCATGTTGATTGCTGATATGATGTTGATGTCACTTGTTGATGTGAAGGATGATGTCATCGCATTGACTTTTGACACCATTCCGTTGACCAATGTTGACTTTTGATCAAAGGTTGACTAGAATTTTTACTAACTAAAACTTTTAAATCCAAACTTCATTTTCGATAAATGAGGAGTTAATTCTTAGGCTTTTTGACATGCCTGACACAATGGTGCTATCATATTTGACTTTAGAGGTCATTTGAAGGTACTTCCAAGAGGTAGTGCTTATTTTAATGGATATTGAGAGCCTTATTCTACACCAAGCATAAGGCTTTCCCAAACCACATCACTTACACTAGTATCATGGTTTTCATAAGCTTGTAACACCTAAAGAAAACCTTCCCCTTTCAAGTTTTAAGATAAAAAAGCATTGTGGGGTGTGCTAAGCTCTAATAGCACACTAATGAGTTGAATCATTAAACTTGTGTTTATCAGTATCTCTTCAAGATGGGTTGTGCCATCATTGCAAAGTGAACAAAGAGGTCTATGTGATCTTAATGACATGTTGACAAAACATTCCAATAGAAAGCATATGGTTTTCCATCATTCTACCATTAATGTCTTAAACACTTAAACACTAAAAATCATAAAATACTAAAAGCAATGAAAATATTTATTTCATTCTTGTTTTCTTAAGTTGTGAGGATTCATCCTTACCCAAGGAGGACATAACTGTACGACATGGTGTTTAGCTATCAAGGTTATGACTAAGAGCTATTTTTATTGCGTTTTGTATATAGTGTTGCACTTATCCCCAAGAGGAATTACAACATGAGCATTATGACTATCCCCAAGAGAGATTACAATGCATGGGTGTTTATTATTGTTTTGTTCTTTATGATTCTAAAATCCATAAAAATTATAAAATATAAAATCATAAATATTTTCTTTGTTTCTCACTGTGGCAACATGGGTTTTAAGTATATTATATGTATTATAATCTTTTTCTATTTTTATTGAATGCAACAATATACATGAGTATTCTTGGTAATCCACTCAACATCATCCTCAAAGCTTACAACCACATCACACTACGATTTATATGATAAATCTCATTGGTCCAAAATTGGTGAGACCCCTATTAATGTCGCACTAAATTTTATGCCTAGGTAAACAAGACATCTTTTAGGGAGAGCAAACATCTCCTTTATGTACAAGAAGTCTCCTATCAAGAATGTCTGAAGGTGGGCAAGACATCTCTATCAAGAGGTAGATGTCTTTTTTGCAATGTAGATGTCTCTTGAAAGTTGTGAACATCTCCTTCAACTAGTGGGTCTTTAGTTAAGGCATCTTTGGGAAGGTGAAGGCACCTCTTGTCCTTGCCAAAGTTTTTATCTTACTAGAATGCTTCTTTGTGATGTCAAGATGAGACATTGAGCTTCTTGCTTTTCAGCCCTTCAAATGATGACTCAACCAACATAATTTCCATTTTACAAGGTTTTATCACACAAAAGTATCAACAATAACCTACATATCTTAAGGTAAGATAAATTCTCTAAAGAAGTTCTTAAGGATTTGTGAGACTATGGTTGGTATTTTTAGGGGATAAAATGATTGAGAAAATGGAATATCTCTTGGGAGGACGAGCAACAATATCCTAAGCATATTCATCAACTAGTTAAGTAGAAGGTTTTAACATAGATGTGATCTAATGTGAAAGGCAAAAGATAATTTTATTTACACCACATTAGCTCTACTAAACTAAATGCAGAAGCTCACTATCTCTCAACTACTATTCCAATCAAATATCAGAATCCTATTAGCAGGCTTCACTTAAGTTGTCATCATCTTAGAATTGAAAGTAGAATATGGATTCAACTTCCCTGAGAAGAGCATATTTGTAGGTTGTGCACATTAAGAGCCCTTGAAAATGAGTTATATGTGTATCTTTCTTGTGTTGTGATTGCCTATTTGAAATAATGTTATAATGTTACAACAAAAACCTGTATGATTTGTTTTTTATGCTCCCATTAGTGCTCGGTCAATTTTTAGAGTCTATATTATTGTTTATAAAAATGTAATATCTGTCTAATTGATCCTATGGGTCTTTGAATGTAATAAAGCTTCATTTCATTTCACAATAAATTGCACAATTGATCACACATTTTCCAAGTTAATTTTTAATTTTACATGTTATCTCACAAGATCTCTTAATTTTCATTTATGCTTGATGTAGATATATGAATTTTTAGATGTTTGATGTAAGAATCATGTTCTAAACATTGGTTCTAAGCTATTTCGATACTCATTTCACATTAAATTAATTCAATCCAACCTCATTTTAGAAGGGTTTTAATAAATTGTTATGGATATTCTTGAAATACTTCTTTAATCAATCATTTAAAGAATGATCTATTTACATAGAGAAATTTCAAGGAATGATATCATATAAAAGGTCATTTTGCATTAGTTCTAGACAATTTGTACAAGATCTAAACCTCATCTTAAGGATTTTCTTGACGAATTTCTCAAAATCTCATACTTCATGTTGAAAGGACAAGGAACCCTTAAATTTAAACTCAAATGATGA
Source organism: Gnetum montanum (assembly GCA_015680685.1). Lineage (NCBI taxonomy): Eukaryota > Viridiplantae > Streptophyta > Gnetopsida > Gnetales > Gnetaceae > Gnetum > Gnetum montanum. Next base: position 315,072 of record MNCI01035006.1, on the reverse strand, counting down.
TTTGTTTCACTAGCAAGTATGATCTAAACATTAATCTAAATTACCCTATATGTTTTCATATGACCGTGTGAAGGACTAGACAAATTGATGCTCTTAAACATCAAATTTGAAGTTTGATTTTTATGTTTTATTGGAACTCTACATCCACTATAGCTGTACTTATTTTGTTGATAGTAACAAATAGTGGAATAGTAAATGACTTAAGAAATGTAAAAGTAAATGACATAGAAATCTAAATCTATTTTGTCTGAAATGCTACAATGGCAACGAACAATCTCAATCTTTATTGTCATTTATGAATTGTGTCTAAAAATAATCTACATGAAAAACAATGTCGAACAACTGTAAGCTACAACACTATTTATATTCACAACTAACTCTAATTTCATGAAAACAAACTTTAGGAATTTCGCTATGTGTTAGCAAAAAATGTATCCTTTGACATGACGATGGACTCGTATTTATAGGCATGACCATGGCCCATTACATTGTATATTGAACTATGATATCGTTGTCAATCACATTAATGGTTTTATCAACCTCCTTTGTCACTTGTAGGTCACTTTTGTTTAGTTTTGAGTGATCAAACTATGACCCATGGTACTTTCTATTGTGATTCACCCTAACTCATGATCCCTTCTTGTTGGCCCCTACCATGACCATTCACATAACTTGCATTATTCTATAAAGAAATTCACCATGACTTGCAGTTTTAGTAGTGTTAAATTTTTCTTTCTATTTCAAGCTCACCATAGCCCATGTTGACCTTGCAATTCTATAACTAAACTATGACCTGCAAAATTTGAATATTACAACCTCCAACAACTAATGATCACACCAAAAAGTCTCTAGATCATCTGCTACTCAATGCCTTAGGCTCCCTAAGCCTACCTTGCTGCTCCTAATGTTCTAACAAGCCATGTAACCTAATTTTTCAATTTTATAATTTTATAATTATATATTAAAACATTAAAAATAAAACTACGTGAATAGATAAACTTTTAATATTATTCCCAAAACTCACGAATTCCTGAAGCTGCGAAACAGATATATTGAATCCAAATTTAAAACTATATATAAAAATACCTTCTATTTAAGTTTCCTAACAATCTATTACATCTATATGTAGCAATGATAAAAGGATACGAAATACACCTTACCTTACCATGAGCAATAAAGTAAGCAACTGCGGATACAAATGCCGCGAGCAAAGGCTTCTTGTCAATTATAACGTCGTCATGAGTAAATTACGTGTTTCTCACAACGAAATCAATTAAAATATTCCGAATCCACACCAAACATTCTGCTCCGAGACGCATATCGTCACCAAATGACATGAAAAAGATTACGTATAGATAAGGCATCTTACGCCAAAATTGCTTCCAGAAAACTGTGTTTTAGGTAACTGATGCAGCTCACGTACTTCTTGCTTGGTCGCATCAAGGTAAAGTTACTTTTAGAAAAGGTTTCGAAAAATTAACATGGGATATGTTCTTGCCAACGTATGCGCAAGGTACAAAGAATTTCGTTTCAGTACAGGTTGTTTGAAACGCTGGAAACTTAGAACCGTTTTCCACGTGTTTGGCCGTCAAAGAATTACGGTTTGAAATGGTGTGATGTCGTGTTTGAAGGCAAAGCCAGCCAAGCTTACCTAGTGTCAACAGTTTTGAAATCGGAAGAATCTGAATAACTTTTGACAGTATGTCCCGGTACAAAACCGCACGGAGAAATCAGATTTGGACAGCGGTGGCAGAAGAAATCGGATTCGTCAGCAGCGGTGGAAGAGAAATCGGACCCAACTTGTTGTTTCGTTCATACAAAGCTGCTGTCGTTATTGGAACTCTCATAGTATTACTCGTCCGGCTTTATATAGGTAAGTTGCCATTACATTCCCTCCAGGATTGGAATTCAGGATTTACTTAACTGCATATATATGTTTTTCTGCATAAAATATAGTATTTTATGCAAAAACATTATATCGTAAATACGGTTTGAAAGACGATATGAAGGTTTCTGGTTTTCGAAAATTTAATGTAACGAAAACTCTGGACCTAACAAGTATCTTTACACGTTCTTAGGATCCGGAATTCCAGGCTTCCAGCCCTTCATCATGTTTAATCACGACATCAAGATAGGCTTACCCAATTCATTCCCCTAAAGCTGCAACGTAAATTCTTCGGCGCAGCCACTCGAAATTTGATGCGAAGAATATAGAATCGCTGCAGTTACCGAAGCGAAGATTGGTGTACATCTATGGCGTAAAAAGTTGAATTCAAACCAAAATATGTTTTAAAAAACACGGGAAAGAAGTACTGAAAATCCATATCGTGGAAAACCTCAAGTCTTTTCTTTGCAATAATTTGTGTGTATTCTGGAGAAGGTGCTTTCAAACCAAAATTTGTTAAAAAAACATGACATAAAAACCTAAACATCCATATCCTGCGAAACCTCTCAAAATCATCGCTTTGCAATAATTTGCAAGTATTACAGAGAAGCTGAATTGAAATCAAAATTTGTTAAAAAATAAAAAGGGAAAATACAATACTAAACATCCATATCCTATAAAACCCCAAAACCTTCGCTTTGCAATAGCTTTTTTGTACAGAGAAGTTGAATTCAAACCAAATTTGTTTAACAAAAAAGGAAAAACAATACTGAACATCCATATCTAATAAAACCTCAAAATCATCGCTTTGCGTGCGTATTTCAGAGAGGTTGAGATCAAACCAAAATGTTTAAAAAACGAAGAACAAAAAATACTGAACATCCATATCCCATAAAACCTCAAAATCTTCGCCTTGCGATAATTTTTGCGTATTCCAGAGAAGTTGAATTCAAACCAAAATTTGTTTAAAAAACAAACCGAGAAAGAAAATACTAGACATCCATACATATCCTTCTGTAAAACCTCAAAAATCCTCGCTCTGCGATAACTTTTTTTTAGTGTATTCCAGACATCCGGCTTGATCTGGCAGGAGCATTGCGACAAAAACAGAAACGCGGCCCTGCCGGCAGCAAAAATCGAGCATATTTTTGCACAGATTGATACCAACAATGGAATGGGGGAAGGCGAGGTTGGGTTTCATAAACATGGGCGTTACAAACAACGCCGCTCCGCAATTTACAGAGACCAAAAACAGAGGGGGCGGGCAACAACTCCAGAACCAACAAACAAACGAACGAACAGACAAGAGATCGCTTTGTTGTTGTTTTTTTCTTCCCTTTATCAGCGCTGCGGCTGCTCCTGTAGAGAACAAAAGAAATTAAAGCAGAAGGGGCGCACGCAGACAGTCGCGTATGAGCCAAGTCAAAAATGGCGATCAGAAGAAGAAAACGAGGAGGCAATGTCGGAGAGATCAGACGTACGGCACAACCATGCCGGGCGGAGCATGTGCGGGAGCAAAAGCGAGAAGCACTAACGCGAGCAGTAACAATGGCGGAAACAACAGTAACCAGAGCGGCGGTGGCGGCATCGACGGAATCACCAAAGGCAGAACAAGCAGAGCCACAGCCACGGTCGCCAGCAACAAAACTTTGGCCGCGGCAGCCGCAGGAATTGCCATCATATTCTCTTCTTCAATTCCTCCTCTTCCTGGTACTATTATTTTTCCTCGCAGTCGTCTTCCGGATTTTCCCTCCTCCTCCTCCTCCTCCTCTACGCTATGCCTCCACATTGCGTAGTAGCAAGCACGGAAATGAAATTCTCGGCTACGCACCGTAATCCGTAAATACAGGCCCTGAACAAAGGGCAAATACAGCGAATAGTCGGCCCTCCTCCCGAAGGAGAAGAAAAAGAACCGCTGCGATAAGACCAAAGTTTTAACCACCAACAACAACGACAACAAAAAAATCGCTGCTGCTAAGGTTTCTGCAAAAACTGCTAAGGTTACTGTCTTGCTTGCCCGTTCGTTCCTTCACGGAGTTATGATGAAGAAGGGGACCTGAACTTGGACAACCTTCCTTGTCCGCCGCCGCCGCTGCTCTTTTTCTCTTTTGCATGCAAACGTCGTCGAGCGCTTTCGCCGCCGCGGACTGCCACGTGTCCCCTCCGCCTAATCTCGGAAACGGCGTACCCCCATTTGCCAAAGCCCAGTGCCCTTTAATTTTCTTCCTTCTCGTGTCCTTCCCGTACTTGGGACGACGTGAGCTTGAGTTCGAATCCCGATTGCTTTCTCTTTCTTTCTTCTCCTGTACTTCCCGTACTTAGGACTTGAGCATGATTTCGAATCCCAATTGCTTTTAGTCCTTTGCTTTTGGTTTCCAGGCTAGATGCTAAGCTTAAAAAGATAGTAGGTTTTAGAGCCGGCTTCAAGCTTGGATGTACTTGCTTGTGCTCGGCTACTTCAACTTTGGGCCTGAGTTTGAGCTTGGACGCACCTGCAAGCCGCAATTCGAAAACAGGTTAGGCTGTGGTCCTGGGTTCGAACTTCGATACAGCCTTCTGGTCTGATCCCCGAAAGGCTCGGATGTAGCTTCCTGATTTCAGGTTCAAGCCTAAATATACAGTCTCTTGAAAATAAAGAGGAGGTTTTGGCTCATCTACGTACCCTCTAGAACTCAAGCTTCACACAAAAAGCCAGGATTCGATACAGGTTAGGCTGTGGTCCTGGGTTCGAACTTCAATACAGCCTTCTGGTCTGATCTCCGGAGGCTTCCATCTTGGATGTAGCTTCCTGATTTCAGGCTCAAGCCTAAATACAGTCTCTTGAAAATAAAGAGGAGGTTTTGGCTCATCTACGTACCCTCTGGAACTCAAGCTTCACACAAAAAGCCAGGATTCCATACAGGTTAGGCTGTGGTCCTGGGTTCGAACTTCGATGCTGTGGTCCTGGGTTCGAACTTCGATACAGCCTTCTGGTCTGATCCCCGGAGGCTTCGATGTTGGATGTATCTTCCTGATTTCAGGTTCAAGCCTAAATACAGTCTCTTGAAAATAAAGAGGAGGTTTTGGCTCATCTACCTACCCTCTAGAACTCAAGCTTCACACAAAAAGCCAGGATTCACACAAGGTCAAGCCTTTATGTGACGTTAGGACTCTTTAACAATGCAATCTCTGCAACCTCCTTCGCCACGGCCTCCGGTGGTGCTGCTGCTTGCGCGTTGGATTTGATGTGTGGGGCGCGTAATAAGAACTGATACTGGTAAGACAGAAGCGCTTTAAACTAATTCGATTGCAAACTTCGGATCACGTTCGTACCTGAGGAAATGCCGGCAAAGACGGCCAATGCGGAGGAGATTTTGCTCGTTGAAAACAATTTGGGCTGGATCCTGTAAGAGCAGAAGTAGGTCATCGGCTGCCAGGTTTAAGGAACAGATTTTTCTCCTTAAATAGCGTTCTGCATCAAGTCATCGGTATCTTTGTCTGGACCGTCGAGGGGGTTTTGGGTTGGAACTTCGAAAATCGAATAGTGAGTCGTTGGGGCAGAAGAAGAGTGCAATGAACGAACACTCTTCTTGCTCGGTTGCCTGTTTCCCGTGCAGGCTGGGTGCAAGTGCATGAACGAAGAAGGAAAAAGAAGCTGAGCCGGCGAATGATTGCCCATCCATTTATGGGCCAGCAATTTGGTAACGAATGGTCAAATTCCTCGGCCGGCACCGCATGTGTCAAATTGTTCTTCCAATCCAGGATATGATCTGCGTTGGATTTGGAAATTTCGGAGGATACTTTCTTCTTCTTCTTTTTCTTGTAGTGGAATTTCAAACAAATTCGAAGATCTTCCTTGGCTTGGCACTGTCCTGCACTTTGTGTTCATGTTCATGAACATGCGATGTGATGCATATGCGTCTCACGCAGACACGCATTTTTTTTTGCTGGGTACGAAGCACTTGAATATATATAGATATATATATAAATATGAATGCTTGAATGTACCCTGGAGATTTGGAAACTCACGCACCGGCAAAATCAACATCATCAGCATCCTTCGCTGCAACAACAACATCAACTTACCGTCAGCCGTGCCACAATCGCAGATGCATGAATTAAACGAGAATCGTCTTGTAGATTAATAAATATAATATTAATCGTGTAGTAGGGTAAACGGATACATTGCGCGTTTTGCACGTAAATGTCATGACCACTGAACCAACACGTTAATATCATGGAGATCAAATGCAGACAACCGTAGCCATGTGACCAATAAACCTTGGAAGACAACCTTTCCACGCACACAAAAAGACGAAGAATAAAATTCCTTGCATTGTAACTTTTCGACAAAGAGAGAGAACAAAAATAATTCCGCACTTAATTTTTCGACACATGGTAAACAAGAGTCAAAAGCCTGTAAAATAATTCCTGAATTGCAACTTTTCGACAGGGAAAAACAATAGAACCACGAGTTGCAACTTTTCGACAGGAAAAACAGAAAAAAAAAATTCATGGGTTGCAACTTTTCAACGAGGGTTGTAACCTCAGTCAAAGACACGTAACTTCTAAACAAATTTAGAATGATTGCTGGATGAAACTAGTCAAGTTTAAAATTTATGTTCAGACGGAGAAGTTTTATAAGGATAACTCGAGTCGACTTTACAACAGCCTGCACTTGTTGAAAAACGAAAAGTTAAGATTATAAAACAGTATTTCTAGCATCAAGCAAGGATGTCATGATGTACATAGATATAGCAACGTATAGCTAGTGTTTAAGATTAAAAGAGGGTAAAGTGTGGAAAATTGTTTAGGCTTGAAATTTACACACTCAAAAGTGCCCTTAGCAATTTTAAGTTTACAAAAATATGAAAAGAAAAAGGAATGCGAGGATTAGGCTTCAAATCATAAACATAAAAGGAATTAATAATGTATTAGATAAATTAACTATTCAACTTCTACCAAAAGCTTTTTTTGCTTAAAACTATAATTAAAAGCACTATCTTTAAGAGTTTGATGCTTAACTAATGATGGAATATCATAATCATGTTTGGATCACTAAAAAAATAACTGCACAACATTTTCATCATCATTTTAGCCTTAACCCAATAAAGTGGTGTTGACTATAGAAAATAATTACACAACAAAAAATCTAAATAGAATAAAAAACAAGGAGCTAGAGACATTTCCAAATACCAAGAAAGATAGTTGATAAAGTAGTTTAATCACCAAAGATGGTATCATTAATGTTTAGTTGAAAGTTGTTGCAAATTCTAAATGTTCATTTCTAAGCATGGTGTACAACTAAGTATTTATAATTAAAAAAATAGGAGAAAAAGAGTTTCACTTCCATAAAGACACATCAAGGAGAAACAATTTTGATATGCTTAAAAAAAATATTGATAGGAAGACCTTGATGTATTGGACACCATAAAAAAAATTTAAATTTTTGGATAAGTAGTTACTTTCTAGATATCTTTCATTTTTATCTTCAATTGTAGTAATAATAGCATTCTCCTAGACTCATTAAATTTACTTTGAATAAGATTATTTTTAAAAACTATCTCATATGCAACTTTGGAGTTAAAAGGAAAAATAGGGCTTAATGCAAACTATTATTAATTTCAAATAAATTATCAAGATTAATAATCGATTTTTTTAACTTTTTCTTTTTATCCTATTCTAATAAAGAACATCTAAGCATCATCACCATCAATGCATTTTACAATCTATTTTATTGTGAGAGAAATACCTTTCTTATGACAAGTAATAAGACCAAGTCCAATTTTTAGCTAGGAATGCAAATATCCTAAAGAACTCTAAAAAAGCCTTGACGATTTTGATTAACATATCATAAAAATAGACAAATAACTTGATCAATTATGTTATAAGAAGATTTTGGAAGAGTCCAACAACTAGAGTAATAAACATGAGTAAATTGAAGAATTTGCTTAACCAAAACTTTTCCAACAAAAGTGAACTTTTCTTATTTTTCTTTAGTGATCTTCTATTCAATTTCCTCAACATAATTTTATAACATTTTAAAATTAAGCTCAAAAGAAAATGGTATTCCTAAAAGCTTGAGGATAACTTTTTCAATGTTTAAGAGTAAGCCACTCACCAATGTTACTTTTCTAATAAATAACAATTTTTTGCTAATCGATACTAGAGCCAAGCAATATACAATATTTTTTCACTACAGAAAAAAATTATTAATGTGTCATAAAAAATTATTGATTATAAAAAAAATTAGTCATTTGCAAATGCATGTTAAGAAGCTACACATCTTGATCATCAATTGGAATTTCCTTAATACTATTCTTTTAAAAATCATAATGTAGGTTATGTAAAAGAAAGTATGCTACAAGAATGAAGAGATAGGGTATCAAAGTACAACCTTCATGAATTGACTACTGAAGAGAAAATAAGTGATTAAAGCCTACTTTTGTAAAAACTTGATGATAAGATGGCTTTTTTTAGATATGATATTGGGTTTCTGATATCGGAGCTGCAATATCGCATATCTAGTATTAGAGCACAAACTACAACATCGGATATTTGATATCGTAGGACACATGCCTACCTACAAATACGACACTTAGGTGCATGGTCCAACACACAATTTTGTTCATCCTTACCAAAACTCTTTTAGTTTGTTTTTGTGAATTTAGACTTAGCAATTAGAAGTGTGAATGCTTATAGTGTAGTGTGAACTAGTGAATGACATCTTTGTTTGAGCATTTTGTACTTGGGCACAAGTGTGACTAGAAATAAAGGTCGAGATATTTCTCACTATTGCAGCATTCTCCTAGATTTACTATTACACATAGAATAATTTTCATACTGTTTCCTAGCTTAATGATTTACTTTTCTAAAGCACTTTACTTTTACATGTTCATATTAAGTGGAATGAGTATGACTAATCTTGAGCAGTTAAGTGTAATTACTTGGTAACCCAATAGTGCTATCACTTGGTATGCCTAGTAGTGATACACTTAGTATCCTAGTGGTATTTACACAAAGCCAAAGGTGTGTACAGAAGATTAGGAACATATACTCATCACACTAGGCTAGACTAGATTCATTATTCATTTTACTTAGTTTAGAATTCACCTTTATATTCATCATGTGTGTTAGGATCAAGATGGCCAATCAACATCAGTTATCATACACCTCACTGTGAGGTGAACCATACCCATAGATTTCACTAGCTCACGTTGGAAGACAACAATCATGGACTTAAACTAATTACTAGCATAATCACATTACCTTATCCATGGACTACGATCTGGTTGCACATGAACACCTTTGACTTGTATGGTTTGGTGTTGGATTACTTCACCACTTATCATTGGCGGTGTTGCTAGGGACTAGTTAATGTATGCTAAGTAATTAATTTCACAAAGTTCATTGTATCAGAACTCAATGTTAAAATTTATAACTTTCAAACAAGCAAAGTTAAATAAACGTCCCAAATCACAACATGGCTTCAAGCAAGGATACATTATCACCTACTAAGGAACTATAGATAAGCAGTGATAGAATCAAAGAGGAAGAAGATTGGAGTATGTTAATGTGGACAAGGATTTCATATGCTCATCATGATTCTTATTATCTTGATTTCACCTTCATCTTTCATTCGGATGACCAATTAAGGTGGAGAGATCTTCAAGGGAAAATTGTTCTACCATCAGAACATTCAGCATCCATCATGCTCCAAACTACTCTCAAGGGGATGAAACTAAGTGAGGCACTTGGAGGATATCATGTGACCAAACACATGACCAAACCCTAAGGATCCACTGAGGAGAAGTTAGGAAGAGACAAAGTCATGGAGACTAGGCATGATCAGAATAAAGAAAAGAAGGTCAACTCTCTTGTTGTCTTGGAAGAGCTTGATGGAGATGAATTCATAGCTGAACAACTTCATCAAAACCATGAGTTCTAGTCACAAATTCCTATCATTCGATTAGAGAAACCTGTTAAGAATTAGTCACACTTTGACTTAGCAAAAACACTTAGAAGGGAGGCAAAAGGCTCAAGACACAAGGCTAAGAGTTCTTGCTAGATCTCACAGAGAAGAACATCAAAGTCATAGAAGGAGGAAAAGTCGACACTGTTCTCCTACGATCTCATTTGCATACTCACAATCATCAAAGGAATCTTACAGAAGAAGAAAAAGGTACAAGGACCATGACAAGAAAGGGAGAAGGACTCATTACCATTATGACCATCATTCAAGACATTCTAATTCGAAAGATGAAGATTATGAATAGAGAAGACGTAGGGATCAAAGAGATCATGAAAGGGATTAGCATAGAAGGGGGCATTACTACAACCGAGTGCATGAACCTGATCAAGATGATGAACCCTTGATGGCTACTCAAAGCATGATTAACATGCAAGAAGTTGTACACATTCCAACGAGGCATGTGATGGATAGCCATATCAAACGACTTGATATGAACAACATGCCAAGATTTGAAGGTGGTTATAATGTTGACTCGCAACACCACCTCCAAGCTTTGCATGATGCTTGCACCTTGCGAAACATTGAAAGTGATTGGTAGAAGTTAAAGTTGTTTCCAAGAACACTTGTGAAAGAGGCAAAGAGCTGGTACTGATCACTTGAATATGAATCAATTAGAAGATAGAGTACCATGCTAGAGTTCTTCAACAATAATTACCAAACCTACTCATAGGTGTCTAACTTAAGGAAGAAAATCCAAGGATGGAAGCAATGAACTCATGAGACCCTTGATGCGGTAATGGGCAGGTACTATTCGCTACTACACAGATGGCTAAGCCATGGATTCTCACAATGGGAGCAACTTAGGCACATTGTAGATGGGTTGTGAAACAAAACTAGGGAGGCACTTGGGATTTATGCCCAACGTAGATTATCTAAAATGATTGCCCATCGCATCTAAAGATTAATTGATCAAGTGGCAAAGGAAGAAGGTGAATTAAGAAAGATAGAATAAGCTAAGGAGTATAAACAAGATCCATCAATTAGAAAGAGAGATGAAAGGGTTTGTGATACCCAAGAAGAGGAAACCTTGGATCAGAAAATCCAAAAGAAAACGCTACTGAGACAAGAATTTGTTGTTGATGTAGCAGCACATGTAGCAAAGATGTGGGACTTAGTCGATGAGAGATGTACAACAGCTTTAAAGATTATGAAAGAGATAGAAAAGCAAGCCTTTGGAAAAGGCAAAGACAAGAAAAAGAAGAAAGATTTTGGACAAAAAGGCAAAGTGGCTATAGTGGCTGAGTGTTCAGAAAACAACTTCACCAATGAGGAATGATGTGTTGTGTGCCAGTACGAACGTCCCAAAAGATGTTGTCCAATAATGACACATTTATAGAAAACAAGGGCATATGCACTATGCACTTAATCCTAGATTTGTTAAAAAATATATGCCCAAAAGGTTACCTTATCTGCAAGATAGCTACAGGCAGAACTTCCAACCAACATACTATCCTAATGGAGCTGTTCCATAGCCACAAGAGTAGTATTACTAGTAGTGGCAACAACGTTAATCATGGGCCATGCCACCACCTCACCAAAAATATCCATATAGGTAACCAAATCCATATGGATATTTTGTACAATGTCCAATCTCTCTTGGAAATGTTACTATCCAGACTCCACAATACTATCCAATAGAGTACCATAGACCTATGCCACCAAGAATAGATCCAAACTCACATATGCATCCATCAACAGTTGATTCTTCAAATCAACATCTAACTCCTTTACCACTAGTGCCACCACCTACTATGCAAGGTGAATTTCCACCACAATCGTAGCAAAGATGAGTTGCAAGGGTAGTGAACATATACATAGAGGATCTTACCAGTAGCACTAAGGGAAAGACAAAGAAACATTCTTTCTTTAGGAAAAGTCCTAAAAAGGTTAGTAGAAGTAGAACTTCATAAAGATAAGCTTCTCCTACAACATATATTCTTACCAATGACAAGGTTCCACCATCATCAAACACAAACACGTAGACTATCATGCTCATAGAAAAAGTCACAGATTGGATTAAGGAAAGACCACTCCCTAAGAAAAGAATTGATTCAGGAGTTCCTTTGATTTATCTACAAGTAGCTAGAAATTTTTCATGCAAAGATCTATTAGACTCAGGTTTTGGGGTAAATTTGATCCCTTATGAAACATATCAAGCATGGAACCTACCATCCTTGAAGGAGTGTAATATAAGATTGGATCTTGCATATTAATCTATCACCATTCCTTTGGAATAGGTAGATGATGTAGTGACCGTTGTTAATGGGTGGTCTTATCTAGTATACTTTCTTATGATTAATGTGAAAAATGAATACAGGGAATTTCCAAATATCATGGGGAGAGCATGGCTTAGCACAACTGATGCTAAGTTTAAGTATGAGAGATTTATCTATTGAAATCTCTAAGGAAGATACGTGCGGAGCCATACATACATAGTAGATTCCATGCATTATAGCTAAAAGTAAAGGGTTTAATTGTGGATCAACCATTCAGAATGTCAACACAATCATTACACTAGTCCATAAAAAATATGAAAAACAAGTGTGTGCACAAGAGAGAGCAGGAGCCACCAAACCAAAAGACACCTGATGACCAACAACTAAAAATGTTAAACTGTCTAGAATATGCATGGAACAATATGATTCACTTATTAATTTCCATTCTAAGAAGATGAACCCAACTAAGGACCAAAAAAAGAATTATTAAATCATAATCATACACCAATAGGAAAAGAAAAAAAGGACTGGGATGATCAAAAATCAATTACCATCAAGATTACATGGGACAATAATCAAAAAGTTAAATCACTAAAGATGGTAAATGAACTACCTAGAGTGTATGATCCAGGAGATTTAGGGAGCATTTTCCAAAAACTCACCCATGAGTTCAGTCATGGGGGAGATGCTCTATCTTGATTTAGGAATTAATAATTGCTTTTCAATTTTTTGTTTTACAATTCTTTTTTATTTGTAATTTCTTGATATATCTTTTCACATTCTTTGATACAATTTTTCCCATCCTTTTATACTTTTTCACATTCTCTGAAATTTTCTCATTATTAACATCTTTTTCCAATTCTTACCATCTTTTTCATACTTTGTTTTCATAACCTTTATAAATAATTTTGATTATTAATAAAATAGATTATGAATAAGGCAAGATGTAGTCCAATAAAGTGAAGATTTCTCTATGTTATCAAGACATATGGGATTGATTATTTGAAAAGTGAGCTCACACCATCCATCCACCTGTTCCATTAATAAGAGCTTATTACCATGGCTATAATTATATTTCCTTTCCATCATACAACTAAGAATAAACTCGTGGTCATTATTCCTAGACCAAAAAGTGAAGAACCAAGAGGGAATGTAAAAGGCGTGACATCAAGGGGATTTGAGGATTCTCTTGGATTACTGCTGTCATTTCTATCATGTTGTCTAGGTTGTATTATATCCTTGTAGATCTAATGAAAAATGGAAGTAAGAGTAAAATAAGTGCTACCTTATCATGTCACTGGAAACACATGTTACCCATGCTTGAAGGTAGTCCTCTGGTAAGGTTAACATAGATAAAAATAAAAATCATGCACTATATAAATTTCTAGGAATTCCATTGGAAAGACATGCTATCCATGCCTAAAGGTAGGTGGCTTCTTAGAAATTAAAAAATAAAAATAAAAATAAAGCATGCCATGAATAGACTCCTCCATTGGACAGTACACCAAATGACAATACTCCTAGCAATAATGGTGGTCTTATAGTTGTAATTCTAAGAGATGAGATAATGTGATGTCACTGAAATGTGGTTTGGAATTGGTTTGAATCTTGGACAAAAAGGCTAATGTTACTTTAACCACTAATAAAACACAAGAATTCATTATGCCTATGGTACAATATCTCATGTCTTGATTTCTGCAATTCCTTTTAAATCTATTTCATATCACTGTGTGAATAATCATAACTTATGGTTTTGTGTAACATAGAGTCATTTTCCTAGTTTGGTGGTACTAACAAGTGTATTTTGCTTAACAAGTATGTGTTACATTAAACTCCTTAAGTACTTTTGGGCATGGTTATACAAGGGGATTAAGGGCTAGAGCTTGCTTTAGGGAGGACCTACTTGTATAACTATTGTATCTTATACTTGTCCAACAATTCTGCATCATTTTGAACCTTCCAAGACCAATAAATATTAATCAAAACTTCCCTTTACATTACATAACTCTGTTCTATACCAAAGAATTCATTACCCATCTCATTCATCTCATCAACAGTTCGTATACTTTCATAACTTGAGATTTCTTCTTTATACATTCTCTATGCCAAATTTTCAATAAATATGCATCATTCATAGTCCAAGACCCTTTGAACATGTTTTATAGCTTCTAAAAATTCTCAAGAACTCATTTTTATTTGTCACAAATCATGAGAAACTTGAAAATTTTTCACCTGATATTGGGTTAACGAAAACTATATATATATATCATGAGGCACTTAGTGAAATTTTTATTTTTCCATTGTGCATCTAAGAGAGTTTTTGCAATTTTTCTTCTTAACTCAGGTGCTTTGAACTTCTAGCTTCTCCAAGCCATATCTTGCACATTATCACTTTGATTTTCCAGATTTTCGAATCCATTTAATTCTAGAGTGCTCATCTTAGTTGTGGGAGGGAGAGAGAGAGGAGGGGGTGGGATGTGGGTGGGGGTTGTTGTGTGGGGGGAGGAGGGAGGAGGTGGGTGTGCTAACAAGGAAGATCTATGCTAATTTTTGGAATTTCCTAACCATTGAAGGGTATTTTAAGGGTAAGATTGAAGAAAAAAATTGAAGATTCTTAATAAAGATCAAGCCAAAAACACTTAAATAATTCCCTTAATGAGCCATACACAAGACCAAAATGGACAATTGTGAAGGGTTATAAGGAAATTAATGCCTATGGGATTTTTGTTTACAATTTTTCTAATTCTATAATCATAATGAGCTAAGAATTAATCTAACAAAGGATATGAGAAAGGAAAAAGGCTATCTAAATCAAAGTAAACATTCTAATAGTTCTCAAATCCTTAATGATTGTAGATGGTCCCAAAGAGAGGAGCAACTAGAGAACCCTCACATCTTGCAAGTAAAAGACCAAAAGGCCAAGGTAGAGGTTGAATACGAGAACAAGACCCAAAACATGTGGAGTAGGAAGCCTAATCCTTTAGCATCCATTAGGAAACTCCTACAACTATATAGTCAATCCAAGGAGAGGTAGAGGAACCACAAGTGTAAGGACAATGCCTCACATTGCCACCACATTGCCTCCAAGCTATTTAAGAAAAGTCAATCCTAATCATAGTAATTATGAAAATGAACTTTGTTCCATTTGTAAAATTTGTTTTGGAAGTGGTAAGGATGCAATTCCAAGCATCATTGCTATGGCCCATACTTTTAAATAGTGGTGAACGGTATCTAGGGAAGACTTATCAATTCTAGCATAATAAAGAAGAAGGTACTATGGTCAACATTGAAGAAGTATCTGTTTCATTTTTAGTCAAGGTGATAGTTGAGGCTCTAAACATACCCAATGAAGGGGCAAAAGTAGCACATCTATCCACTAGACCAGATGCCAAAACTAGAAAATTGTGGCTAAAATGGACATATGATAAAGAAGACAAGGGATATAATGTAGTAACTTTGGAGAAAAGAATTCATTTTAAAATTGGCACATATCACTTGTTCCCAACAAAAGGATTAAATAGACTATCCACCTATGTGGCTAGAGGAAGTGTGATTCTAATTGAAAAATATAATGCAAACCTCACATGACTTTATTTCGTGGCCAGAGGAAGTATGATTCTAATGAAAAAAATATAATGTAAAACTCACACAACTCTATTTCATGGAGATCCAAAGGCGATTCAAAGAAAAGAAGGTATTTAAGCTAACACTTCCATTTCCTTGCCTTATTAGGAAGCTATGAAAATGTGCTGGAATCTTAGGGTATAGTAATGACATTTCTAGGAAGGCTAAAAACATCTCATATGTTGAACTACTCAAGCCACTATGCCTAGGAAAGAGTAGGGTGAGGAAAAAATAGGTGTGGGGGAAAATCACACAAACTACTAAACAAAAATAGCAAGTGCAACCTAGTAGTCATTAGCAAGAGTAACAATAGTAGCAAGAGCAATAGCAAGTTCCACTATTGCCATATAGGCCATTCATAAGTCATTGCAATAAATTGCAGAGATCATTAGTAGGGGAACATGAGATGAGGCCAACCTCTACAAAGTAATTGACAATGCCATTCAGCCCATACTTTCTATAGATCCTATAAGTAGAAAAATCTCACTGTAGTTAGGAGGAGAGGCCCAATCATCACAACAGATCTTTGGGAATGCTTTATCATTCCAAGTGGTGCTAGAAACTAGATAACAAGCCATAGTTATGGTAATGTAGCGCCAAGATGTAGTGGGAGCCACAAAAGTGATTACGAATCACATTAAAGAATCATTTAATGCATCTTTTGTTTCATTAGTGAATCTCACTAGAGCTAGAGATGTTTAGATGCTAGCTGGAACCTCAATGATTCATGTAGATCATGAAGATGTGCTAGATTGATTGTTGTAGATTGGACAAGTGATGATAACACTTTTCAACATCCCAAGTGATGTCACTGTAGTGTAGTCAGAGTTGATTGTAATCAAAGGTAAGCTATCATGATAGAGACTAGGGTGGAGCATGTAGAAGCTAAAATTCTAAGATTACAAGAAGAGTTCATGATCCTACGAGGAGAACCTAGAAACCCAACTCAATTCATTATGCCTAACCAGATTGAACAATTCAGAATAGAACAAATTAGTTGCTTGATTGAGAAAAATAAGTAGATGAAGAACAAGATAGAGAAAGTGATGTGGAATGCCTTTCTAGTAGAAGCATAAATGTATGCACATGCTAAGGTACTCATCGTAGCCCAAGAAGAGAACAAACAGCTTACTACTAATAATATTAGGTTAACCAACATTGAAAAACAAAAGAATATCTTAGAAGAAATCATCCATCAATTAAGAGAGCAATTGATGAGGGTTAACGAAGACATGAGCTACTTAGCAAGAGAGAATAGGACCCTCTTAATGGAGGAGGTATACATGATATGATAAAAATCAGCTATTGAAATCAGTGCATGGAAAAATGAAGCTAAGAAGCACGAATGGCTTAAGGAACACTTGCATGACTAGGTGGGGATGTATAAGTAGATCAATGAAAAGGAAATATAGATGGTGAATGCTAGAATCAATTCCATATTAGCACAAAATCTAGACTTGCAATCCATCTTGGATAGTTATGCCCATGTTCACCAAGCGAAAGTTAAGAATAAAGACATGTAGATAGAGGACTTGAAAGAGTACAGGGAGTTAGCTAACCTTTGTTATGCTAACTTAACTATGTTAATAGTAGGTAGGTCTAGAAATGAACTTGAATAGTAAGTGATAGCCACATATGCATTGTATGAGAAAGAGTTTGCAGATCACAAAGATGCCTTATAGAAACTTTAGGTTGCAAACTCTGAGTTAGAAGTAGTAAAGGCTAGCTACTAAGGGTAGAAAGATGTTGTAGCGAACTTGGCCAAAAGATTGTCTAATTATCATGAGTTATGAGCCAAGGCTAGGGCATTTAAGGAAGAGCGAAGGCAGTTTACAGCATGGTACATCAAAGCCAATTGGATGTGTCCATAGTTGCCATGTCTATGGGATGTACCTACTCCATCACACATCACACAACAAGCATGAATGGTGCATGAACCTAGAATGGAGAAAGAGAAACTTCAGGCATTGCTCAACAGATACAAATTTTAGAAGCCTAATGACAAGGGAAAGCAACCAATGGAGGAGCCACTACCATTATGCACTACATAAGTTACATTGTGCTTCATCTAGTTTTTGTTTTTTTTTTGTTTCAAAATTTTCATGTCATGACTTGTGTCAATTTCTGTAAACACCACTATGACATTCAAGAGTCATGTATATAGTTAATCAGTCATGTAAATCTACCTCCTAATTTTGTAAGGAACTCTATCCTCATTTTTGTTTTAACTTAAGGATGAGTTTTTAGTTAGTTGTGGGGGTATGATAGGATGAAGTTTTGTTAGCTATGATATCATGTATCTAATATTAGAGCACAAGCTATGACATGGGATATCTGATATCGTGAGACATATGCCTACCTATAAATATGACACTTAGGTGCATGGTCCAACACACAATTTCATCCACCCTTATTGAAACTCTTTTAGTTTGTTTCTATGAATTTGGACTTACTAATTAGAAGTATGAATGCTCGTAGTGTAGTATGAACTAGTGAATGACATCTTTATTTGAGAATTTTGTACTTCTACAGAAGTGTCACCAGAAATAAAGATAAAGCTATTTCCCACAATTGCAACATTCTCCTAGATTTACTATTACACTTAGAATAATTTTCTTACTACTTACTAGCTGATGAGATGCGATATCATGTCATCCCCTACGATATCGCGTACGCGATATCACGGTCCACCGCCAAATCTATAAATAAGAGGCAACACTCCCCTCATTTCTCATCCTAGGCTAGAAGTAGGGAAACTCTGGTAGTTTGATCACTCCAGAGATAGAATATTTTCCATGTGCCCGCAGTAGGAGTCCCCAAGTGAACAGATCTTTATTCGAGCAACTTTGTACTTG
>MNCI01035006.1:255024-295977 GCA_015680685.1 Gnetum montanum | reverse complement strand
GTGCACCGAATAGAACATAAGGGATATCACTCACATAGTTGTGAGCCTTAACGAACCTTCGGGTTAATCAGAAGAAAAAAATTATATAACAGTGAAATTAGCACACCGATAAAAATGCCTTCTTCTCATAAGAGCAACTCACCACCTAAGGACCACACACAAGACAGTCGGCAAGATAAAAAACATAACCAAAAACAGCCAAGTCCTAAACAATTCAAGATAGTTTATACTCATCGTGATGAGTATATTCTAGATTTTACTTTTATTCTCCATCAGGATGAACAGCTGTGGTGGAGAGATTTGCAAGGTAACATTGTGTTACCCCTAGATCAATTAGTCCCTCGGATGCTTTTCCATGCCTTTGCACAGATTGTCATGTAAGAATTATTTGCTGAATACGTTGGTGAAGACTTTGACATGAGGGATTATTATCCCACAGATGCCCAACGTATGAGGGACTTAAGGAAGGAGAGTCAACATGCATTGTTGAAGGGCAAGGTCTTGCACGTCCTTAGCGAAATAGGAGATGAGGAACCCCTTATCATGGGTTCTTTAGCAAAAGATGTTCCCCCTCCTAACGATGGTGAGGAGGTTGGGTATCAGAACCTACGATCAATTATACATATCCCTGGTTTTGATGCCCATGAACACCAACTGTTCACAGAGGGAACAACCACTTATGCTAAGGATAGGCACTTAGATCGTCACCATAATCGAGGCCATAGTAGTCGAAGAGAAGACAAGAAACATCATCATGGCGATGGTTCCCCTTCTTCTTCCCCTTCTTCACATCACTCATCCTCTCCTTCCACATCTGGGCGTAGCCACCATGAACATAAAGGTGAGGATAAAAGTAAGAAAGATGAAAGACCTCAATGGGAAAGTCGAGAGAGAGGACAAGGGCAAGGATGTAGGGAGAGTAGGGAACAACGCAGACATCACAAGCATCATGAAAGAGACGATTATGACAAGCCCCTACTCGCAACTCAAAGTATGCTTGACATTACGGAGGCAGTTAGGATTCCCACAAGGCATTTAAAGGATAGTCAGATCAAATGATTAGATATGAACAACATCCCATGATTTGAAGGGGGATACAGTGTTGATCCACAAAACCATTTACAAGCATTCCACGATGCCTGTGCCTTGTAGAATATAGAAAATGAGTGGCAAAAACTTAAGTTGTTCCCAAGGACACTCACCAAAGATGCAGAGAGATGGTACTGGTTTTTAGAATTGGAAACCATTAGGAGGTGGAGTACGATGCTAGAACTCTTCAATGAAAAGTATCAAACGTACTCTAGAGTGTCCAATTTGCGTAAGTAGATCCAAGGCTGGAAGCAAGGTACACATGAACCCTTGGATGCTACCATGGCCCACTATTACACATTGTTACATCGTTGCCCAAGCCATGGGTACGCATAGCGGGATCAACTTCGCCACATCGTGGATGGGCTAAGGAATGAAACTATAAGAACCCTTGGGACTTATGCCCAAGGGAGACTCTCACAACTTAGAGCCCATGAAGTACATAGCTTGTTGGAGTAAGTAGCAAAAGAAGAGGGTGAGCTATGCAAAAGGGAAAGTGTGGAAGAGTACAACCATGATCCCTCTCTTTGAAGGAAGGGAGTGAAATTTTGTGATGAAGAGGATGAGTCACCACTCGAAGAGTTGGTGAATAGACAGACCTTGCCGCTTCAAAAACTCACAACAGAAATAGCGGCTAAGGTAGATGACGTATGAAGTTCCATAGACTTTAAAATTGAAACTGTCTTAAAAATTTTAGAAGAATCTAGGGTTGAACAAAGTAGTGACAAATATAAGAAAAAGTGGAGAGATTTAGGCCCTGCACATAACAAGGGTAAGGGAAAAATCACTAACTTTGATGTGGCTGAGAACTCTAACACTGACAATGATGGTGGATGTGAGATCTGTACTATGACCATCCTAAGGGATGTTGCCCCATCATCTCACATCTATAGGAGTCTGGGGTGTATGCACTTAATCCAAGACTCAACCAACGGCAAACACCCCAAAGGTTACCTTATCCACAAGGTAACCCAAGGCAGTTTCCCCAATCACTAACGTATTATCCAAGTGGAACTCCACCACAGTCCATCAGACAGCATCAGTAATGGCAACACCCACAGTCCTAGGGAATGCCACCGCCAACACAACAGTACCTTTACCAGCAGCTTGACCCTTATGGATATTATGTGCAGCAGCCGATTTCTCCAAGTGACTTTATGAGTCACACAACCCCCAACTGTCACTACCAAGTTCGGGAGTACTTCAGAAGGACTCCTTCTCCTCCGGGAGACACTCCATACCCACACCATCCTCCTAATCCATCCGCACCTCTTCCACCACAAGTAGTTCCCATAACGCCTCCTGCTCCAACGATGCAAGGGGAACTTCCTCCTTAATCGCAGCAACGTCACGTTGCGAGAGCTGTAAATATCCAACTTGCTGCTAGTTTTGACAACTGTAAAAAGATAAGACCTTACTTCAGAACCAAAAGGCCAAAAAAACTCTTGCAACAACAAGCAGTTGAGGCCATGTACACTTCTCCATCACCATCTAACAGTTCGGAGCACCCTTCAGTCCAATAGAGCGTAACACATACGGTTATATTAATGCATACCGTAACTGACTGGATCAAGGTGGGCCACCTTCCCAGGAAACTAACTGATCCTGGGAGTCCCTTAATCTATTTACAGATTGCCAGAAATGAACCACATAGGGCTCTTCTTGACTCAATTTCTAGAGTCAACTTAATATCGTGAGAGATGTATCACACTTGGAACCTGCCCCAACTCAAGAAGAGCAACATCCAACTCGAGTTGGCAGACTAGTCCATCACCATTCCCTTGGGATTGGTGGAGGACATCATTACCACTGTGTGTGGTTGGTCTTACCCAGCTAATTTCCTGGTGATTGAATCTAACAACAACGGAGGGGACTTCCCAATTATAATGGGAAGGGCATGGCTTAGTACAGTAGACGCATGCCTTAGGATCTGCGATCTTTCCTTGGAAATCTCTAAGATAAACATTTGTGGAAAGATCGAGAAGAGGAAAGTTCCATGCATCACATACAGTGATTCATTAGGTGATGAGATGGAGGAAATGCCTCCATGTAACAGGTGTGCCCACAAAACTTTGAACCAAAGAAGTAGCAACCACACAAGAAGTAGTAGACACCCCGTTGTTGACAGCTAGAAGGAGAAGAAAAATGTGCATGGAACGAACTGAGGAAACCCATGCCAACAACAAAGACATAGATACATTGGAATATGAGCGTCGCCAACTTCCATCCCTTAATCTAAGATCATCAATTGGGAGAAGTTGGGCACTTTTACGAAATTCAAACAGATGTTCATTATTTTGGATCTCTCCCTTACAACTTAGTCATGGGGGAGATGGCCACCTATGCTGATCATATGGGGCCCTCAGTTCTTTTTTGATTTTTTTACACGTTTTTGTTTTACACATTTTTGTTTTACAAATTTCTTTAGCTTTTTTAATTTTTGTTTTACAACCTTTTTTAACTTTTCTCATTTTTGTTTTACATCATCGTTATACTTTTTCCAATTTTTGTGTGTGTGTGTGTGTTCCACTATGTAAGTTTGTCCCATAATAAGCATTCTTCATGATGGTATGAACTGTTTTCATATTGATTGCTAATGTTTGGTTTTTACCTTTCAGTCACAATGTTGATACTAAGGTATGTTTCTTTTGATATGGCAGGCAATGAGATCACTTCACCCATCCATCCACCAATTTCTATGGTTTCTCTCGGCTTGGAAATGTACAGTTCCCTTCTAATAAGAACTTAAATGAATCGGTGACTGGGGATTTCTCAAACTAAGGAAGGACTCAAGGATTGAAAAGGGTGTGACTTCAAAGGAATTTGATGCTTTTATGTTGGTCATTCTCTTGGGTGCTTGAATGTTTCTTCTTGAGTTTTCTTGCCGTTCCGATGTTACCCAACTATAAGAAGCTAAGAAAATAAAAATAATCAAGTCTTTTCATGGTATGGTTCTCATGCATAAAAACACAAAACACAAAAAAAAGTGAGAATTCAAAGCACACCCCTTAGATGAATAAAGTTGGGCTACAAGCACTGGTTATGGAACCAAAGTGTTCCCTCTAACTCAGGCCCTTCTCTCTTCCCATTTTCTCCTTTGTTTCGTCGGAATGGTGGTGACTCTTGGAGGATGCATTCTTGTTATCCAAGTGGATGGTTTAACCGAATGCATTGATGCAATGTCACTGGATGTGGTTAGATTGAGGATGGAGTTGGAATGAGATTTGCCAAGTAACATTAATCATCAAACACACAAGGGGCTGTACACCACCTTGTTTTTGGGATTCCATTCCATTCTCTTCTCTCCATCCTTCACCTCATTACCGGTTGTATCATTAGTGTATATATTTTGGTTGATACATTGTTTTCTTTTTGGTAAATTCTTGTGGTTAAGACTTTAACTCTTGTTCCAAATGACATTTCTAGAGCCTATAGACTCTTTGAATGTGGGTTTGTTAGGGCATTAAGGGCATGAGCCTGCTTTAGGAAGGACCCACTGGCATTCCTATTTGGAACCTTAGTTAAATTATTTCCCTTAACATTTTGAAATTAATTTTATTTTTGTTCATTTCCATCTTGACATCCATTTCATCAATGCAATAGTTGTCCCTTTTTATCTATCTTTCTTCCTTCCTTTCCTTCTCCATTCTAATGCTATCGGAGGTTCACGATTAGTCATGGGGGTATGGGGCCTGATTTTTTCGATTTTCTCCTAGCCCCGAAAATTTTTGATTTTCTTCCTAGCCCCTACACCTTTAGTAGTCATCCTTAATATATTCCCAAATCCATAGCAGCCATACCACAACCTAGCCAATGGATCTACACCGAAGCAAGGTATTAATTACATGATGATTCATTTACCCTTACTAATATATGATTATGTTGTGTGTGTAGATGGTAGACATACAACAACGGATTGGATCTGGAGCAAATAGTTGGAATGGAGTAGCGTTGAAGCAGCTATGCAAGGAGCAAGATCGGTGACGCACTTATGGATGGACAACGAAGGCGCAATCTTGGCATTGGCAGCAGCAACACTTCTTTCTCTCTCTCTTTCTCAGCTGCCAACAAAGGCCTAATGTCATTGTAATAAGGTGTTCACCCTTGTTGTCATGAACACCAGTTTTGTCAAGTCTTGTAATAATGATCCATTCACATGTCATCCCATTAGTTTCATTCCCCTCAATAATTCCATACCTACCTGATATTATTGTAAGGAACTCGAGGACAAGTTTTCATTCAGTCATGGGGGTATGATGAGACGCGATATCACATGCACCACGATATCATGTACACGATATCGCAGCCGTTGCGATATCCTGTCATCCCCTACGATATCGCGTATGCGATATCACAGTCCGCCGCCAAATCTATAAATAAGAGGCGGCACTACCCTCATTTCTCATCCTAGGCTAGAAGTAGGAAAACNGCTAATCAAGGAATCGGCTACTCATCGCGATTAGTCTCTCTTACCCTTGTCTCCTAGAATGTGGGATGAGTACGACTTAATTACGAGCATCTACGGATGTGTACGGCTAGTCAAGGAATTAGCTGATCATCACGTTTAGGCTAGTTAAGTGCCTCAGTATGACCACTTCGAGCACGTGCGTTACGTGTGGTGATCCCAGTAACAATTAGCGTTTGGTTGCCACAGTTGCATAGTTCAGGGTGTGTACGGTAAGTGGGAATGGATGCTGACGCTAGTTAATTTAGACTTAGTCCTTATTTAGGGTTAGTTAGCTTTCTCAACCCTTCGCCCTTAGCATAGAAGACATAAAACCATAAAAGACCAAAAAAATCATATACCTTGGACTTACTTAACCATAGACTGTGACAACAACAAGTAAGTCTAGGAAGACAACGAATGATTAACCCCAAGTGTTCCATGGGGCGTTTAGGCATTTAGTCTGTGGAGTTCGACCGGATCGCGTGTGCTACACTCATTTC
This sequence comes from Gnetum montanum, assembly GCA_015680685.1. Taxonomy (NCBI): domain Eukaryota; kingdom Viridiplantae; phylum Streptophyta; class Gnetopsida; order Gnetales; family Gnetaceae; genus Gnetum; species Gnetum montanum. Next base: position 289,941 of record MNCI01035006.1, on the reverse strand, counting down.
ATATGGTTGAGTGTAGGGGTACCTCGCAACTCATCACTAGCTTAATGATTTACTTTTCTAAAGCACTTTACTTTTACATGTTCATACTAGGTGGAATGAGTATGACTAATATTGAGCACTTAGTGTAATTGCTTGGTAACCCAATAGTGCTATCACTTGGTATGCCTAGTAGCAGTATACTTCGTATCCTCGTGGTAGTTACACGCAGCCCAAGTTGTGTATGGAAGTATAGGAATGGATACTCATTGCACTAGGCTAGAATAGATTCGTTATTCAGTTTACTTTGTTTAGAATTCACCTTTATATTCATCATGTATGCTAGGAGCTAGATGGTTAGTCAACATCAGTTATCATACACCTCACTATGAGTTAAACTATATCCATAGATTTCACTAGCTCACATGGGAAGACAATTGTTATGGACTTAAATTAATTACTAGCATAATCACATTGCCTCATCCATGGATTACGATCTAGTCATGCATGAACACTTGTGACTTATATGGTTGGGTGTTGGATTACTCCACCACTCATCAGTTGAGCATTAACATGAATAAGTAGGGTGTAAGTGAGACAAATAAAGTAATCACTGAATTTCAACTTATTAATATATACAATAATAAAATCCCATTCAATCCTATCATAAGCATCATAGTTTACTCACTAAAATAGATTCTGATGTCTATTAAACATTTTAAGGTTTGTGATGAGGTGATTGAATCTAATCATTGAATTCTTTATTTTAGCCTTTTGATATATCTACAACATGTTAGAAAACAAAGAAAGTTAAGATCTTGTAGGATTATAGACATAGTTAAGCTAGAGTTCCTAGAGAAAATCCAAAAATGATGGAATCCTGATGTAAAGCTTACAAAAATTTTAGTGGCAAAAACACAACATGTTTCTAGAAAAGAAACAACATAGTCCTAGTGTTGGTTTGATCCTAAATGTATGGAAACTAGACATAATTTAAAAGCATAAAAACTTTTAGTTGCTACTAGTTTTTAATAAAAATTTGATTTGCAACAAAAAAAGATTGTTGAATAAAGAGAGACAAACCTCTATTCTCTACATGATCAAGAAAGATCCAAAAAATTTCTAGAAGTTGCTTCATAATAGAAAAAAGATAGACAAAAAATTTCCCTTGTTTGACATACAATAGTTTTATCAACAAATGTTTTAGGGCAATGAAGAGTTGCTAGGAGATTAGAAGAATAGTGGTAATTTATTTATATCCTTTGAAGATACTATGTAGGGCATTAAAAAACTAACCTCAAGTAAAGTAGTAGATGCAACATGACTATATGGAGAAATGCTAGCTTGGGGAGGACTATTAGTATGGAAGGTAGTATGAAAAAACCTAAACCATGCTTTTCCTAGTGATTCAGATAAAGAATGGTGTAGTAATAAAGGCATTTTCTCTTCAAAAAAAATGAGATTGATCTAATTTAAATAATTATGAGTTAATTGTAATTATTAATATTTTTGTCAAAGTTTTGAAAAATATTCTTGAGATGAAGGTTAGTAGATATATAGAAAAATAATTACAAGCAACGTCACAACCTAGGTTTAGATATCACCATTTTATTGTTGATTACCTCATTACAGTGAAATATCTTATTGACTATATGAAAGGGTAAAATAACAGAACTTTTATTTTCTTTATGGGTTTCCTTAAAGCATATGATTTATTTATTTAGAGTAAACTGTGGAAGTAATTATAAGACATTGACACTCCTCCATTCTTGTTATATGCTATTCAATGTCTTTACCAAGATGTGTATATACAAATCATAAATTATGACTCACATGAAAATATTTTGCTACATAGTAATATTGGGGTAAAACAAGGTTTCCCTCTTTCCTCTATACTTTTTGGCATTTTTATTAATGAACTAGAGGATTGGATGCTTAAGATTGTAGGTAAATACTCTATTAAAATTAATGATAATCCTATAAGCATCTTTTTGTATACAGATGATGTAGCTATTATGTCTAAGTATAAAGAGCATTTGCAATAAATGATTATTATTCTAACTTATTTTTTCCAAAAATTTGAAATGAAAGTTAATGTGAAAAAACCAAAATTATGATGTGTGGTACTAGAAATCATGATTATTCCTTCACTATTACTAAAAATCAAATAGATATGGCTCCAAATTATAGATACCATGGGTTGGATCTTTCTCATAATTACAATTGAGGGATTTGCACCAAAGAGAAGATTATAGGTAACTTGAGAGCCTTATTTAAGCTTAAAAAAATGTAAGAAAGAATTTATTTGCTTGAGAAATTAGAAGACAATGTTTTTTGTTCTATTTAGTAATCAACTTTTTTATACAGGAATGTTATGTGGGACTTTAGGCTTTTTAGTAAATATTGGAAGAAAATAGAAGAGGCTTACTAGCATTTTTTGTTGGAAAAGTTTTGAGTTAAAAAATATAGGTATAATATGATTTGCTACTTCTAGAAGCAAATATGCCCTTAGAGATAGAATCCCTTTCTCAATTTTTTTCATATGTCATAGTTTCTCTTGTTACACAATGACTAAATTTTCAAAGAAAGTTTTATTGGGTACATAGCAAAAAGGGTGGTTCTATGATGGAATGATCTGGTCAAGGAAATGGAACATTGTGGAGGAGATTCTTCATTGTGATACAAAATAACTACATAAGAGTATTAGAGATAAGACACTTTTGTACATATGGGATAATCCAGCAAGTAAAAAATAATTATACCTGACTAACATTAGAGTGGAATCAATAAGAAAGAAGCTGATCTATGTGCCCCTATATCCCTTAATTTATGATATTAAATTAGTTAGGAAAGATTAGGCTCTCACTATTTTAGAATTCAAAAAGATAGATGGATCAAGATTCCATGAGAAGAGAGAGCCTTCCATTTATGCAATCACGGAGTGATTGAAGATGAGCATCACATATTTCTGTAATGTCCTATTTTAAAGATTTATTGCCACAAATGAAAAATTACAACTAAAATCTTAAAAGATCTATTTGATGTAGCACCATGGAAACTTGATAACTTTATTAATAAAATGTTTGCTATGCACACTATGTACATTTCCTTTATCTAATATATCATGCAGGCTTAAGGACGTAATAATAAAGGTATTTTAGTTTCAATTTCAATTTCATATAACTTAATGAAAGTAATGTCCTGATTAGTGTCAAAAGTTCAATGTATTCCTTCTCATTTTGCAATTACATTATTTAATATGTATCTACCTTTAAGAAAACCTATCTACTTATGTCTAATAATATCATATATAATATTTTGAATTTGATGTGCTAGCCATTTAAATAAAATTTTATAATTATTTTTAATAAGAGTGGAAAACCTCCAATTATCAATATGTTAAAGATCTCCATCCTTAGGAAATATTTGAATAATAATTTTATTTATATTTTCACCAAGAGAAACTTATTTAATAACTTTTTGGAATTGATATAAGAAATCATCTTTAGTAATGTCCCAATACTTAAAGAATTCAAGTAGAAAACCATATATTCCTAGAGATTTCTCATATGATAAACTAAAAGTTGGTTCTTTAATTTCTTCCACTATAATTTCTGGTTTAAAATAATTTGATGTTTTCATGTTCCTATTTCAATATGGATTTTTTCCCTAAGCAACATGGCATTAATTCATGACAAATGATATAATAATTATAATAAGACTTGAAAGGGAAAGTTGTAATTAAGAGCCAAAGGGGCATGTTGTAATAACGAGCATGTCTCTTGAAATGAAGTTTGGGGGTTTGACCTAAGGTATCTATACCCAGGCATTAGAGGTCATATCAACATTAAGTTATGGAATCAACACTGGTGAGTAACGGGTACTACATAAAGTGGGATAAGAAGGTGTTTGCCCATACCTTATGACTGGTTACATGCCTAATCATGGTGGTAGTGCTGGATTGTCTCTAAGGGATAGATGCTAAAGGAAGATAATCCTAAAGAACCCTTAGAGCATGACTTGATATACTATTTCACATCAATAAAGCATTCTTTTCATTTTGCTTTTGCATTTTTCCTATTATTTTCTTTACGCATAATGTTAAATGTTACATATATTTGATGTTTACTAGAACATCCAAGAATGGGATGTCACATTTGATATTAGAGCAAATCATAATCCAAGGACCAATAAGAATCAAGGGTCAAATACAATCTAATGATAAATCATGGGACCATGACCTAGAAAGAACCATTGACCACCACCAAATGCAACTTATATTTAATATGGACCATACCAAATAATAAGATTCTTTTCTAATAATTTTCATGGATATGCATTGCTAGAGTTTCAAAAGTCTAGACCACATATGAATACAGTATAAAACAACAAGAGATATTACTAAGACAAGAATAACATCAGTCTAGGTAACTCTTATCTATCTTGTAGTCTCATTAAAACTTTAATTAGTTGATTAAAATGATTCTTAAGTTTTTCCCATAAGGCTAATAGTCATAGCCTAATTCTTCTAGGACTTTATCTCATTTTGGAACTTATTATTCACCCTTACTTAAGACCTGTATATCAATGAGCTTAAGGGATTCAACCTAGTCATAATATTCTCTTGTCCCTACTAAATAGCATTATTACTAAGAGATCTGCAAGGAAACCTAAAGCCTAGTAGAAAGTATGTGATATTTGATCCTATTTATATTCCCCTTAGCATCTTGTTTTGGTATAAGCATGATTCTGAAGATCAAAATTATAAATGATATGTGTTAATTTTATCCCAGAGTTTGTTATGAATGCTAATCAAGGTTAAGTCACCTAGAAATTTTCATGTCATCCTTGCATTAGTGTATTAAGGTCCAGTTTAGCAAAAGAAGTCATTTTCATCTTTTAAAATCTTGAAAATCCAACCTAGTTTTTGAACCTTGAACCCATACCTAATGTGTCATACTTGTTGAAACAATTTCAATGATATACATTTCATCCTAATTGAACTTATGGTTTGGAAGATGTCACTGTTTCAATTTTCTTATTATGCATGCCTTAAATTAATTAATTAATTAATAAAAAATAAATGAAAAAACTCAAAATTTGAGGGCAAAAAATAAAACTTATGACCTTTACCTAGGAAAACCAAACTCTTACTCATCAATGCACTAGCCAGCCTATCAATTGCTCAGGTGGGTTAATTATTTTAATATGAAAAATTTTTAAGAAATAAAAAGTCAAAATTTGGGGTCAAGAATTAAATCCAAAACCTTGTTCTTGTCAAGCCAAATGACTTAGACATTACTTCACTAGCCACTAGAACTGATTAGCTTAGCATGTGTATTCATTATTCTTTTTTCAAAAAACATATTGAACTTTTAATTTTAAAAATTGTTTTTTAAAAATAAAAAATTATCCTAATCTTATGATAGTCATATGTGCGACAACCTAAGCTATGTGGCATTGGCTGCATCATGGCAACGGTCATAAAGTTCCAACCCAACTACGTTGCAGTGTGTCAAGGCCATGAGTCTTGGCTATATTGCATCATGGTATGACTAAGGTTGCACCAAGAATGATGTCCCCAAAGCCACATCTAAAATGGCATGGACCTAGCCATGCCACTACCATTTTATTGATACACTACTACCATTCTCCTTATGTATTGTTGCTATTCTTGCCTGCTTGCACATCGTTGCTTGCACCTCCATCATAGCTGCCATTATCTTTACCACCTCTAAAAAATCCAATGGGATTTTTGGTGTCTAAGGTATTTGGGAGTGTTAGGAGCATCATGCACTTGAACCTTCTTAGCACCAAGAGCATTATGCACCCAAACCTCCCCTAGTGATTTTGATAACAAGAAAAGGTCCATTAGTTGATGTTAAAATTTTAAAATCCATCAGTTGATGAAAAAAATTGAAAAGTGTATTAATTGATGGAAAAATTTAAAAGTCCTTCATGTGATGGAAAAATTTAGGTTTCAAAATGTAACATTAGGCAAAAATAATTTGAATATATGCATACATGATCAAATTGATAGATTGACAACAACTGAGATAAAAATTTTATATTTAAGTGCACTCATTGTGGAGTAGTAGTAGGATAGGTGACCTCTTGAAAAGCTCTCAAGAAGTATCAAAATTCATGCCCAAAATTTTGGATTTTCAAAGCCATAACTTTTAATTATGGAAGCCTTTTTTATGAATGAAGAGTTGTTTCTAACAGATTTTGACCTCTTGAACATGATGGTAAAGTCCAAATTATTCTACAAAGCTTAAAATATTAGTTTTTAATCCTGATCCTAACAATGTGCCTCAAGACCTTCAAAAGATCTATTTGGCATAACTTGGGCATACAATGTTTGTTGATAACATATGAAGAGTCATTTCCAACATTTTTTAACTTTCTAAACTTAATGGTAAGGTTAGATTGGTCATATAAATAGTAAAAAATTAGGTTATAACTTAAATCATGCCTTAAGTGACCATAACTTAGGCTGACTAACCATGGATAATAATTTAATTGTTGAAATTAACAAATTTAATTCTTTATGATCATTTAAGCCTTAAAATTAGGTGATTAGAATATGCATATATATAAAAATAGGTTAATAAACCTTAGTGTGTCATTAGTTATATTGTTAGAGTTAGTGTCCTAAAAAGGATAGAAAGATCATTATAAGTTTAGGAAGCACAATCAAGTTAGCATGAACCTAATGAATCAAATAGTCAGAAGAATTAGCTAATGAACTAGAATGGTAATAAATATGTATATCAACTTAACCTATAACCAGGTCATCAATAGCAGACATCAACCATCACAAAGAATCATAATCCTATTTCGATAAGATGTATGATACCCATGAGGAAAAATGATCTAGGAGAAAATTTAGGAACAAGAGTAAAGGTTGCAACATACAAGAGTAAAGGTAATGAAAGACAACATCTACTATGTTCATCTTAGGCCTTAGATTGACACAAGTACTGATACCCACACATCTTGGTAGAATTATAAGATTTGAATATTGATGTTCTATACCTATAAGAAGTCTTACCATGAGAATTCCCATACCAATTCTAACCTGAATTAGAAATGTTGAGATACAAAGGTATTTATAAGCAAAAAGATTCTTGAGGAAGTTCTTTTTTATAGCCATACAAAGTAGCCTATTATGGGAACGACAACATGGACGGTTGTATGATCTTCTACAAGGAAGCTAAGCTCAAATGAGTACAAAGGTTCAAATGCAGATTAGAAGACATGATTTTCAAAATTTTAGAACTTCAAGTCATGGAGAAGTAATGAGGATCTCCCTTGGATTCCATAATCGAAGCTCTCTCAATTGAAAAATAAGCCAAATTGATCAAGAAAGAAAAGGTAAAAGTTTTATTCTTGCTCAAGAGGGGAATTTACAATTGAAAAGAAGCACAAGCTCCCAAGGATAGATGAGAGATTCAATTCAAGTCTCACACAACACTCATTTAAAGTAATCATACACACAAGGATGATAACTAAGGTAATTAGTTAACACACTCTCTCGCTACTCTCTTCTCTCAACTCACCACTCACTTCCTAGACTCTCTTAGCCACAATGAAGACTCAAAAGGTCTATTTATTCTTTTTCCTTTGTCTCTTCATCTTTTCTATGTTTCAAATTCATAATTTGAATCTTTAAAAATTCATCCAAAGATGTCTTATGTTTGACTAAGATTTCTTGGAGGAAAGTGATATGTCCCAAATGAAAGTTGGTAGTTGATAGAGGAGATGTCTTAGATTTAGTGGAGATGTCTTGCTAAAGATTGAGATGTCTTGGGGTTGACTAAGAAATTTGGGGAATGCATGATACATATTACATGTAGATGAGACATCTTGTAGGAGGTGGAGGCATCTCATTTGCCAAGGCCAAAAACAAATATGCTTGTTTTGAGATTTAGAACCTTTGGACATCTTCAAACAAGTCTCCATTGAGCCTAGAATCCCACGAGCTTGTCAAAATAGGTTAAAAAAAAATGTCAAAACACCCTAGAATCATTACAAAAAGAAAACAATGAAATAAAAAAAGATAAACACATTAAAGATTACACATGGACTAGGTAGTAATACCTCATGAAGCCAAGTCTTTTTCATGGATCCAAATAGCATTTTATGATCCTTCATCATTCCAATGTTTGAATCAAGAACTTAGAGGGAGGGTTGAATAAGTTCCCAAATTTAAAAATGCTCTCGCCACAAAAACATACCAACTTTATGTGGCTACCAAACTTGGGTACCCCTACACTAAGAGAGTAGAAGTTGTGCACAACTCCAAACTTTGTTTCTTCAAAATGTAGTTTGAAGGACACCACACCTTGTATAAGCTTTGAGTTTTGCTTCAAAGTGTTTCATCATTGCGAAACCACTCAACCTTGCAAGGTCTTGACAAGCTCAAATACAACCTTTACAAAATTAACCTTTGCACTAGAGTGTTTTGACACCACAAAACCAATCAATCTTGGAGGATCCCAACAAGCTTAACAAAGATGTCTTCTCTCAAGAAGCACGTCAACCCTAGAGGGCTACAAGAAAGAAGAGAAAGAAATAGGGAAAGAGTGTAACTAAATTTATAGATCCTTGTACTTGAATCTTACTATAATAAAAACAAGAAAATGATATTACAATGAAGAGAAAAAATAGAATTACTTGGAATAGCCAATGATAAGTCTTTGTGTGAATAGTGCTTACATAATTCCCAAGATATTTACATTGTTGTATGATCTCAAAGTTTTCAAAAACTCCTTAGAATTTATGCAATGACTATCAAATGGCTAGAATAGATGTCTACTTTGAAGTTTGTATGGCTACCTGAGATAGCACTTAATGTAGAAGAGATGTTTATCTTAAAAAGGAGATGTCTATCTATAGATGTCTAGTATTTGAAATAGACATCTACTATTTTGTAAAGGTGTCTACTTCACTTTTGCACTTTGGAGTCTAAGGCATTCCCTTGTCAATTTGACATCTTAGTAGTCTTTGGAATACTGTAGGTTAGCTTGTGAACTTTGTTTTCATCCATGCTTTCATCTTATTCATGTTTTCTTCATTTTGACATCTCAAAGTAGATCTCGTTTCTTGAGATCTCAGTTCTCTATGTGAACTTCTTGTTCATATCCCTATAAAATTATCATTTCATACATGAAATCTACATTCTCTATTTTCTTTAAGGTTTTGACATACCAAAAGATCAACAATGTCCTCCATTTTGGTGATGTCCAAAACTTAAGAAAATTGGTTAGTACCATTCATAGCACATAAATTAAATGATAAATGCTAAAAGCATTTAATACTTATAAATTCCAATGAGAGCTAAGGGCATCCATAAACTATGTAAATGCCAAACCTCTCTCATACTATATCATGGTTCCCCCTCCAAAAAAAAAAGGAAAAAAAGAAAAAAAAAAACAGTTGTCCATATACAAAAACATGATAAAAAACTATCATATGCTATCCAACATCACATACAAAGGCCAAAAGATCATAGCATGCTATTCATATAAGTCCATATTCATATATGAACGTCCATAAAATCTACAAATCCACAAAACTCTCCTCCTTTTTGGACATCATCCAAAAGGAGGAACCAACAAGAGAACCTAGTCATTGATCTCAGTGGCCTTATCAGACTCATCATCAGAAGTAACTGATGTATGAGAAGGCATGTATGTCTTCTTCTCATCATCATCACTGTTGGTGCTAGCATTGGAGGTGTGCTACTCATCATCATCATCATATGACAATGGAATGTGGATATGAGCTCTCTTGGGAAGAAGCTTCATCCAAAACTTGAATGAAGTAGGTGGATGAAATGAAGCTTGTTGAGAAGATGAGGAAGTGCCATTCCTCTGATATGTGATGGGATCCACTAGTTCCCACTAAGAAGAAGGCCCAAAAATGTTGTCCATGGCCTACTATTCAAATTTTTGTGAAGCATCATCATGAGGGTGAGAATTGGATCTAGGCTACATAGGATCAGGAATCTCCCATTGGACTCTTTTGGGTGGTGTGTCAGGCTCCTTTGAATTAAATGCATTTCCTAAGTCATATGCCTGGGATGGTCGAGAAACTACCAAGTGTCTAGCTAGATCTGGATAGTCCTGCTTACTATCTGATATGTGAGGAATGGTGATATACTCAAATCACTATCCATTTGGAGCAATTGCATGCATTCTCTTATGAAGGTAAGAGAGGTTCTTGCCAATCATCCCAATGGTACGAGGAAAAGGATTAAGTAGATTTTTGAGAGTGGATCTCATTTGGCCACTAACTAATTTGGACCTTCTCAACTAAGAAGAGGCTCGAGATGGTGATGCAGATCCATTCTTCCTTGACTTCTACGGTCGAGTGCTAGTTTTTGCAACATCAACATGAGTGGAGCTCCTCTTTTTCAAATACTCACCAAGGCTCCTCTTTCCTTTAACCAAAGGGATATCAAGAATGAGAACACTTCTCTAATGCATCAACAAACTAATGAGATGAGGATGCCCATAGATTCTCTTCTTGGTGAAGATACCTAACATGTATCTACAGAGGATATTCCCCAAGTCTAGTGGCTACCTAGTGAGTAGACAATAAAGAACAAAGGTTTGGGCTAGCAACAAATAACTGTAACTTCCTCCTTTTATAATAATATTATATAAAACAATGAAAGAGAGATTGGAAGAATTTGAAGCCATTTAACTTTGAAAAACTCTTTCACTACGCAAAGACACGAACTACCCAAACAAAGCATCACAAAATTCATCACAAGAAATAAGGATTATACCATTTGTGAAAATGTCAGTTATGGAATGAATTGTAATCTTGTGTATATTAGAACTAAAAATTCCAAGGATGGCATTGACAACTTGTGGGGTGACTTCAATTAATAGTCCCCCAAAAATGGTAGTGAAAGTAGCAATACTAGCATTTGAAATTATAATGTTGTTATAAAATTTCCTGATGAGAATCTTAGGGATAAAAAAGTTCATAGAAATAAAGGACACCTAGTTTTAAACTTGGAAAACACCATAATTTCCTTTTGATGACATTGCTAGAAATAAAGGGATCTCTTATAAACAATGGTAACAAAGCAAGTTATCTCAAATTTGTGTTGAGTGTCAGTGGAGTGAAATTGAGGAATATAAGAATTTTTAGTGCTAGAAGAAGCTCCCTTTTACTTCTTATTCCTTCTAGGAGGATCCTTGGATGTTTCAATCTTCTTATGAGCCATTAATTTGAGAAAAGGTGCACAAATTGCTATTGTTGAAGAAACCTTGGTTGTCTGCCCTTAGTCATCTATGCTTGGATGTGGAAAAATGAGGAAAAAAATTTAGTGTTGGCTTTATGTAATCGTAGCCATCGAAGGTTTTTTATGAAAAGATAGACATTTATTTTGACTAGTAGGCATCTATGACACATCTATTCAAAACTTAGCTTGATGTTTAACTTGTGAAGTAGTCGTCTCAACAAGGGAAGGTTTAGGGGATAACTACCATGGGTTATAGTCTTAAAAGAAATTCTAAATGAGATGAAGACTTACCTCTACTTACCTTACTTGTTGATGAAGATAAAGATGTCTAAGGAGCTTGTGAATGATGTTCTTCTTTTGAAGCACCTCGTTTCATGTAAATTTCTTCAATTTCTAATGTTTGGCTCCCTTTTACAAAATTTTTGATGAAGGTTCTTTCACTTTCTTCCTTTCATTTAATTCTCCACAACTTTTTGTTCTTATTGCTCTTTTGATTTGTCCTCCATTTCTCTTTGTCTTGCAAGACTTCATTTCTAGGTGCATTTTGGTAAGACCAAGAAGTCTTATGATTTGACTAGGTGTTCATGTGATAATATTTTAAATTATAATCCCATTTCTTATGTGCAAATCTATTACAACAGTAACATGTAACCTTTTTATTTTAGTTAAAGTGTTCAAACCTTTGAGCTGCTTTTTGTTTGGACATAGTATCAGTTGACACTTCAATCTTTGGAGTAGTCTCTTGATTGGATGAATTTTGTGTAGATTCTTCTTCTTGTTGGAAGCATCCTAGCACACTTTTATCATGGGGACTTCTTCTTTATCCCAACACATGTGAAGGGATTCTTTTCCTTTGACTAGTCTTTCATTCACTAGTTTGGTATTTGCAAGTTCCTTTTTCATGTTCTCACATGACAAGGTTAGTTTTTCTTTCTTATCCCTTAGGTCTAAGTTTTATTGTAAAAGGTCTAAATATATTGTATTAAGTAGAGATAAATCTTGATCTTTTTCTTTCATAGCCTTCTTTATCTTTATATAAAGATTTTGGAAGGACAACCGTTCATTGCACGAAAGATCATACCTTTCCTCATTAGTTTCAATTACTTTGTCCTCATTTTTGTTGTGCAATAATCAATTGTGAGAGCCATGTAGATGAGATGTGAATCCTTTGTAGTATTATCCACCTCTTCTTCACTCTATTCTCCATCATCTTAGCTAGTGTATAACTTTGTCTTTTTTAAATCAGCTATAGTTTTATCTCTTCATTGCAACCTACCAATGCTAGGAAATTCAAAGGCCACATGGCTTCTTCCACCACATTCCTAATAGTCTATGGAAAATGTATCAAAATTTGAATTTATTGAATTGTTATCTTTCTTTTTGTCTTTGGATTAATTGGGTCCTAGTTAGTTAAAGCTTCTTCCTTTCCTTGCAAGGATTCTTTGAACACTTCTTGATAGAAGAGCTATGTCTTCTTCACTATTTATTTCTTGTTCAACCTACTCCTTTTCTTTTGATGTTGATTTTTTAGTAATAGGATTTTCCTTTATTGCTCCTTCACTTATGAGATTTATTTCATAAGTAGCTAGAGCACTTTGAAGCTCCTCAAATTTAAGGACAAAAAAGTCTCTGATTTCTTCCATAGTAGTGACCTTATGTCTAAACTTGGGTTGTAATGTTTTAATCATTTTTATAATTACATTGATTTTAGGTAAGTCCTTGTCTATTTTCCTAATAACTACAACAAGATCATTTTCCCTAGAGAAGTAATCCTTAATCTTTTCTCCTTCCTTCATTCTAATTTTGTCATATTTACTTTGGAATACTATGAGTTTTGATTGTTTAGCTATAAACATGCCATCATAAGTAGCTTCTAAGGTTTTCCAGATTTCCTCAGTAGTCTTACATCTAACTATTCTATTAAATTTTGATTTATTCAATGCACAATATAAACAATTTTTGGCTTTAGAGTCATACATGAACGTATCATTTTCTTCAGTAGTCCATTTCTTTTGTGGCTTGAGAGCTTTTGAGGCACTGTCGATGGACAATGTGTAGCCTTCAAGAATTGACTCCCATTTCTCAAATTCTATAACCTCAAAGAAGCCTTCCATTCTTGTCTTCCAATATGACAAGTTAAACCCATTGAATATTAGTGGCTTCATGTATGCTGTCCCCTTCATAGCTCACTCTTGAAATTTGAAGCATGAACTTGAGAGTACTGTGATTTGATACGACTTTTGGATTAGGAACTTAGAAGGGGGTTGAATAAGTTTCCCAATTTAAAAATGCTCTAGCCATAAAACACACTAATTTTATGTTGTTTCTCAACTTGGGTACATCTACACTTGGAGGGTAGAATCCATGCACACCTCATAACTTTGTTTCTTCAAAATGTGGTTTGAAGGGCACTACACCCTATACAAGCTTTGAGCTCTACTCCAGAGTGTTTCAACACCATGAAACTAGTCAACTTTGCAAGGTTCCAACAAGATCAAAATGTAATTTGATGAATCCCACAACCTTTACAAAATTGAGCTCTACACTAGAGTGTTTTGACATCATAAAACCACTAAATCCCATAGGATTCCAACAAGCTCAAAAAAGATGTCTTCTCGCAAGAAACATATCAATCTCATAGGGCTATAAGAAAGAAAAGAAAGAAATATGAAAATAAAGTAACTAAATTTACAGATCCTTGTACTTGAAGATTAGTACAATCTCAACAAGCAAATGATATTACAATGAAGTGTAAAAACAAAATTACATGGAATAGCCAATGATAAGTCTTTGTGTGAATAGTGCTTGCATAATTCCCAAGATTTTTACATTGTCTTATAGCCTCAAAGTTTCTTAAAACTCCTTGGAATTTATGCAATAACTATCAAATAGCTAGAATATATGTCTACTTCAAATTTTAGACATCTACTTGAGATAGCCCTTGATGAAGGAGAGATGTCTATTTGGAAAAGGGCACATATGCTTTTAGACATCTACTATTTGAGATATACATCTACTATTCTTTGAAGATGTCTACTTCACTTTTGCATGTTGGATTCCAAGGCATTCCCTTGTCAATTTGACATCTTGGCAGTCTTTGGAATACCTTAGTTTGGCTTTTGGACTTCATTTTAATCCATGCTCTCATGTTGTTCATGTAGTCTTCATTTTGACATCTCCATGTAGATATCATTTCTTGAGACCTTAGATCTCCATGTGAAGTTCTTGTTCATGCCCATGCAAAATTGTCATTACATACATATAATTGACATTCTCCATTTTCTTTAATTTTTTAACATACTAAAAGGACAACACAATGCACTAAGTACTCATGCATCTTTCTACCCCTTATGATCCTAGCCTTCCTTGCTTATAACAATTGCTTTTCTTAGTGGCTTGGATGAGTTTGAGTCTTCAAGTACATCCTTGAAGAATCTTAAGGACATTCCTCAAGTCTAATGCAATTAGATTTCCATGGTATGGGTGCAAATCTAAAACATTAAAAACATAATAAATAGGAAAATCATTAGGTAAAGCAATCTCATAAGTACTTGGATTGATTTTGCTCTTGATCTTAAATAGACCAGTTCTCCTAGACTTAAGCTTATAGAAGTACACATTCTTTTGCCTCTTCTTGCTCAAGTAAATCTAAATATAATTTTAAATCTAGAGGCTAATTATTTTCTTACCCTTTTGGATGTGGAATATACAACCTTTTTCTTCTTCTCTAAGTGAGATTTAACTTGTTGATGTAATTCCCTCATTAAGTCAACAAAATCTAAACTCAAAGAGGTACAATCTTCAAATTTCCTCAACTCATCAATTCTTATTAGTAAAAAATTAGAGTTTGCTATAAGGGACTCTTGAAAATGTGAGAATGAGAAGAATTATTGTATGAGAACTTAAAATGAGTCAACATCTTTTCCCATTTTTGAGGCCAATCTTCACATAAGCATATCAATATCTTTAATAAAAACCTATTGACAACTTGAGTTTTCCCATTGATTTGAGGGTGATAGGTTCTAGAAAAAGACAACTTGTTCCTAAGTAATTTTCAAAGTGATTTTTAAAAATGGCTAGTAAAGTTGACATCCCTATCACTTACATTGTTCAAAAGAATGCCATGTAACCTCACAACATGTTGGAAGAATAAATGAGCAACATGAAAATCATTACTACTTCTCTTCCATGAAATAAAATGACTAATCTTAGTAAATCTATTTACTACAACAAGTATAGAATCATGAATAAATATTACCTTAGGAATAACATAAACAAAGTCGAAAGAAACAATTTTCCAAGTAAAATTTAGGATTGGTAAAGGTAGATAATGACCATCAACATCCTTTACCCCTTTGATTAGTTTACATACATAACATTATTTAATAAATTTAATCACATCTCTATATATAGCTGGACAAAAGTGATATTTACTTACTAATTCTAATGTCTTTGTCTTGCCCATATGTACAACGATATCACTTTGATGTTTCTCTTTAGGAATTTTGAATCTGAAGATACACTTTGGAACTTAAATTTTTCCATCCTTGAATAAAATGCCATTGTCCATATGATGAGGTTTCCATTTATTAGCCCTTCTTAGTAATGGAGAAATTAATTCATTTTAAATTACACCAAAATTAGTACATTAGGTTACAATGAAGCAAAAGAGTCAAAATCTTGAACCTTCACATTAGAAGAAATATCATGAACTCTAGAAAAAGCATCAATCATAACATTAGACTTGTCACTTCTATGTTTCAAAATAAAATGAAATTCTTGCAATTACTTTATCCATTTCATATGCTTGACACTCAATTTCTTTTAATAATTCAAAAATTAAAGTGATTTATGAATAGTAAATAAAGAAAACTTTGATCTTAGCAAGTAATGTCTCTAATGTTTTATGGCTTGAAGTATAGCATATAACTCCTTTTCATACACCCTATTCTTCTATTTAGTTTTATTTAATTTTTATAAAAAGAACACATTTAGCTTATCTTATTAAGAAAGAGCACTTGTAATAGCAAGCTCACTTGCATCCACTTCCACTTAAAAAAGTTTGGAGAAGTTTGAAATTGTCAATATCAGAGCACTATGAGTTTTCTTATTTATTACTTGAAAATGATTTTTTCATTTCATTATCCCACACAAAGGTTGAATTTTTCTTTTAACAAGAGAGCATAAGCCATGTAATAGAACTAAAATTTATAATAAATCTCCTATAAAAACCAACCAAACTAAGAAAATATTTCATCTTAAAATGCCACCAAGAAAATTCTTATTACACCCCTTTGGCATTGTAACCTTTACCCCTACACTTGAGGTTGGATTTTTATTTTAAAATGTGGGGTGTGTAGCCCATGAGCTGCAATCTCACATAAGTAAACTTTTGGGGCCAAAAAATGCCTCATAAGTCATCAGAGCCTCACTTTCCAAGTGGATAAAGTTATGACATGCCTATATTTGGGCTTGGGAAGGTTGAAAATGCCTTAGGACCTACCAAATTTGGCATTTTCATAGGTTTTTTTATGGGGCATAACCATAACTACGCTGGAAACACCCACACCTAGCATTGGTGGTGTTGGGTTTTTATTTTCCCAGAAAAACTAAGTATAGTTGCCACAAAACCCAGCATGGATGTCACAAGGCTAGTGTTGGGGTTGTGGATGTTTCTATTTTTTCATGAAGCCAACATTAGAGTGGCTGGGATTTTGTTGTTTCAGCTAGGCTAGCCTTGCTCCAATAATTTGAACATGGATTCCAAGATGTTAGCATAATTTCCATGAAGCTAGTGTAGATGGGTGAAGCAAGTGTAGTTGGAAATTTTTTTTTACTATTTTTGGTATCTAAAGTGGTTTTGGTGGCCTAGGTGCATCAAAGCTTACCAAATATGGAAAACTACATTGGAGATTATAGCCTACCACACCTACAAAACAAATTAATCTATTATTGATCATGGTAAGAGTTTGTAGCTAAAAACAAACAACCATGAGACCTATAAATGCCAATTTCAAACACTTTGAATAGGTTCCACCATTCCACACTTCTTTGACTAGAGAACCTTTGCAACTTGAAGCACTTAAGACCTTTGACATTTTGTGAAGCTTTTGGAGAAATTTGGTAACAAACTGGTCATTTGAGACTTCTAGTGTAGTGCCAAAATCCAAAAAAGCCAAACACCTTTACCTCCCTTTGACCAATGCTGCAAATTTGAGCTTAAAACCCCCAAGGAGTTTTCACGATTAGAGCTAGAAAATACCTAGATCATGAAGATGATTGCAAAATACATCCTAGTAGCTTCAACAGGTTTTAAGCTTCAGTCAAGAAACTCCTTGTGCATTTGGGCACATACTTTGTACAACTTTGAACTTTATACATTTCAACATTTCATTATTGTAATAAAGTTTTTAGTTCATTCCTTTTGTAAGTCTATTTATAGCTCAATTTAGTGCATTTTCTTTGAAGTTGGGATCCACATTTTTATTCAAACTATTTACCCCCATTTACACTTCGTAAGTTCCTAGGTGATTAACAAGAAGGTCCTTGGGATCTAGGATTAAAACTATTCCAATTGGAGTTATTGATTTTTTTTAGTTATCAAATTTTTTAGGCACTACAGTTTTCTAGTGCTAGAAGGATGGCATCTACCCAAGTTCTTTGCCAAATCTTGCTTAATCCATTTTGGAACAAATCTTTTCCTTTTTACAAGTCTAAACACTTAAAATTTTGATGGGAAAATTTTTGCCAAAAAACAAATGTTGTCAACCATTTTTTTGCAACTAATACCTAGCGTATTAGTTGCTGGCAATTTAGGTTTTTCATAAAATTTTCACAACAATTGTTGGATTTTCTAAAGCCAATGTGGTTGCCAATGAAACCTGCCATTCTTCTTAGCTGAAACCTATCTTTGTGTGTTCCAAAGGCTAACATTGCTCAGATCCAACCACCTAAACCCCCTACTATGAAATTTTATGGCCAAGGCTAGTGTGGTTCCCTTCAAAACCCTAGTGCAGTATTGGGAAAATCAAATATTTTATATTTATATTTTTATTTACAAAAAAAAAAGAAAACTAGTGCACTTTTTTTGGAGGGGGATCCTTAACATTTCTTTGTTGGCAAAGGCAAGTGATTGCTTACCCCCTTAGAGCAAGTCTTGCTAGCAAAGCTAGCATAGTTTCTTTTTCTTAACATCACCATCATAACTTGCACTACACCTACGGTTGTAGTTACAACTTGTTTTCAGCTAATCAATTTGCACCTTGGAAAATTTCACTTTCTAGAATTTTTGATTTAATTAGATGAAAAATTATTAAATCAAAATTAACATTATTAATTATGTCTTTTAGCTAGTCCATGGTTTCAACTCTTGATTTGACAAACATGGCATTAAACTAAAACACGGTGAGGATTTATGATCCAAAAGACCCTATTGTGGTTGAGCGTAGGCAACTACTTAGGATAAGGGGACAAAGCTTGGATTTTATCATCATTGATGAAAATTACTATAATTTCATTTGTGCCAAAATCTAGGCTAACTTGCTCATCCCATGTGTGGAGGTTGCATCCAAACATGAGTATGAGTTAATCCATCGTAATGGGAAGGAGTACATTCCTTTCCCATACGACAAGATATCATTGAACGATGTACTCATGCACATTCTCTCTCATTTAATCAAGATAGATAAGTAAGATATGGAATTAAGCTTAAAGGATCATCATGAGGAGTAGGATGAGTTCGAAGTAGAACCCAAATTTGAAAACTTCTTGGGGACCCTCTTTCAATACTTGACTTCCCAAGCCACTACACCTAACTCAGCCTCTCCTACCTCCTTTATGGGGTAGGTCCCTCAACCCTCTTTTCTTGTCTACCCTACCATGTTTGGACCAGAACCTATCATAGCCATCCACTAGGCACAATTGGTGCCCCAAAAAACTTCTATTTTCTCTTCCATGCCTTTTGCCATGTAGCCTTGATGTGCACGACGATCACCAATGAGCATAACCATTACTCATCCATTGTCCATGCCACCAATCCACATTGTAGGACCCTAAGTGACCTAAGGGTCATATACATCATTTGTTCCCTTTGTGCCACAAGTGCTGGTACAAACATCCTTTTCATTGTTCAACCTACCTATAATACTAATTACTCAGCCTCTCCCCTTCATGCCCTAACCCATCGTGAGACCACAAACCTCTCAACTCACACTGCAACCATATGTGCAAATGCCACAACTCATAGGGATTTTCCAAGGCTTGGATCAATCATTTCAATTGATCTAAAACCTTATAGAAGAGTTATAGAAGTTCAAAGCATCAACAACCTAGACAATCAAAATCATGAATTTCTATTAAGACAATTCCATCAATCCTAATGTCTGACAAGTAACTCTTCCTCATGGCATCTCCATTTCCTAGTTTACCAAGTATAATGATGAGGATGATCCTAATGCTCATCTTATTACCTTTTTCTTCAAGTGCCTATTTTTATAGGCTTGGCCGCACATCATAATGTGAATCTTTCCTATGTCTCTTACTAGGAAGACATTAGATTGGTACTACACATTGCCTCAAGGATCTATATCCTTGCTTGAGGACTTAATATCATAGCTCATTAACCATTTAAACTATAACTTGAAACTTGACACAACTCTTAACCAATTGATGAAGATCAAGTAGGAATCCCTTGAACCTATGCAAAAGTTCATACAATGGTGAAATGCTCTTCTCAATGAGATTCTTGAACCCATAGCCAAAATACATCTTTTCGTTATATTCAAGGGAGTAGTTAATGACTTTATTAAGTTTAAAATTTACTACATAGACTCATGGACACTCAATCAAGCCTTCTTCAAAATAAAAAACATAGAGGATGCTACTGAGGCTAGCCATGAACTCACCTATGTGACGTATAAGAACCAACACACACAAAAGGATAAGGAGAAGGGGAGGTTAAGTTGTGTAGTTGTTGCCATTGTGGCCAAAGATAACAAAAACACATAGGGGCCTAAAATGAATCAATCCAAGGATCCTACAATGAAAAATAAACTATCAACATTTGAGGCCTCTACATCAAGCAGCACAAGGCCTAATCTTGAAAGAAAAGATTGGTTAAAGTACACTAGGTTACCATTGAAATCA
Organism: Gnetum montanum; assembly: GCA_015680685.1. Classification (NCBI taxonomy): domain Eukaryota; kingdom Viridiplantae; phylum Streptophyta; class Gnetopsida; order Gnetales; family Gnetaceae; genus Gnetum; species Gnetum montanum. The sequence goes on along the minus strand of MNCI01035006.1, from coordinate 269,558 downwards.
TTTGAACTCCTTGATAAATAAAGATTAGGAGGATTCAATACAAATAAATGACCAAAAATGGCCACAAGAGGCACAATCGATTATGTGAAATTGCAAATAACCCCACCTTGGCAACCAAGGATGACCTGCTTGTACCTAAGTACTTTAAACTTGACCATTTTTGCCACTATCATCAATTGCTAGGTCATGATACTGACTTTTGCCTAGCCCTGAAGAATGACCTACAAAAGATGATAGAAAATAGTGAGCTAGTGCTTAATGCCTTCAACCCAGTTAGGCCAAAAGACCAATCCATGCAGGTATATAAAGACCAATTGAATGCCAACAACAACCTTTACATCATAGTAGCATTCAATGTAAGCAACAACTCTAGACCTAGATTGGAGCCGTTCATAATTCAAGTATCTTGTTATAATTAAAAGGGGTCCTTCAACTACATCTAGTTCAAGGATCCCTTTTGTTGTAAGGATACCATCACCTACACTTTTCAAGGAACCTTTTGTGGTTAGAGTGCCCCCTCCCATTACAACCAAATCAACAACTACAATTGAGAAATGTTCTCCCATGATGGATAACATAACAACTTCTTCACAATTCAATAATAATAATAAATCATTGAAAAAAAAAACATAAGAAGTCTACAACAAATCCTAAAAATAAAGACAACAAGCAGACCAAGGCATGGAAGGAGGTGGAGCCACCAAAGCCCACCCCTATTTCATCCATCCCCATGGGCTCTAATGCTTAGGTTGCTTCAACCAATGAATCAAGGAAGGACCCCAAGCTACAAGGGAGGGGGAAAGAGGCCAAGACACAACCACTCAAACATGAAGTTCACATCCTGGGGTGCATGGAGGATGTTAAAGTCAATAAGAACAAGAAGCCAACAACCAATGATAGAGACTTCCTTAATGCAACAAAATAGATTAAGTAGTCTTTCAAATAAAAGAGTACTTCCCTTAGCCTGTACAATCTAGTAATGAACTCCATTGCTCATTGTGAGGTGTTAGTGAAAATGTTGACTTCTATCATTGTTGATAAAACCAATTTTTGTTGTAATGCAATATTGTAGCTACGATGTCATTATCCAACCTATGTCATCATTGATGTGATGTCTTAAGATATATGTAGTCCTATAAATACCAACATGTGGCCACATAATTGATAACTTTTGATTCCAACCCTTAGCCAAATTCTTGCATTTTCACTTCATAGTTTAGTCTTAAAGTGAATGCTTGCAGTATGGTATTGTCTAGAGTCTTTATTCAGGTGAATTGTACTTGGACATAGTTCATGACCAGCAATAAAGATCAAGATTTCTTTTCATAATTATAGCATCCACTTTTCTAATTCTTTACTTAGAATAATTTTCTTGTTTTCTTAGTTAATTATTTACATTTCAAGTAATTTATTTTACATGTCATTAGTAAGTGGAATGGATACAACTAGATTTGAATGCTAAGTGTAGTTATTTGGTAACCTAGTAGTGGTGGTGCTTGATTTGCTCAGTAGTAATACTACTTGTTAATCCTAGTGATGACTACATGAGTCTAAGACATGTATGGTAGGCTAGGACTGGATATCCATCGCATTAGGCTTTGTTAGATTTATGTGTTTTTAGTTCACTAGGCTTAGAGATTTATCTTCAACTATGTTTACTATTAGGTGCACTAATAGCCCTACAACATCATCTATCATGTGGCTCACTAAGAGCTAAACCATACACTTGAACTTTACTACATCAAAGAGAAAAGACAACGATCTCAGACTGAACATCAATTACTAGAATAATTACATTATTCATATGCGGATTATGATTTGGTCACATGTAGACACTTGTGACCTGTATGGTAGAGTGTTGGGATACCTCCACTGCTCATCATTGGTACCATTACTAGGGATGTGTCAATGTGTGCTAAGTAATTAATCTTATAAAGTTCATTATATCAAGAATGAAAAAGTCTATCCTTATACCTTTAATTAGTCTTAACAACATAGATATAACTAAGAATTAAACATACAAGATGGATTCAACACTTAAAGAAAAATTTTCATCCATTAAAGAGCTAAAAAGGGGTAATGACATAACACATCATGATGAAGATTGGAGTGCATCTATGCAAAGAAAAATCTCAGATTCTCACACCAATCCTTATTACCCTAATTTTACATTCATATTTCATCAAGATGAGTGGTAAAGATGGAGTGACTTGCAGGGCAACATCATTTTTCCTCTAGGGTGTTCAACATTAGTCATGCTTCAAGTAGCCTTAAGGGGAATGAATCTGAGCCATGCACAAGAGATGTATGATGTGACTAAATACATGACTAGACCCTACCGAATCATAGAGGGACAAGTACAAAGAGATACTATTATGGAGAACATGCATGAAAATAATAAGTGAAAGTAAGTTACGTTGTCCTAGAAGAACTTGACGATGATGCTTTTTTAGAAGAAAAACTTCATTATAATCATGAAGCCCATTCACAAACATCTATTATTCATCTAAAAGAACCTATCAAAGTAAGTTACATTCAACCCTTGTACGTGCACCAAGAAGAGAGGTAGAAGATTCTAAACATAAGTAGAACTTAAGGCTTAGAGTTTCTACAGGATCACAAAGAGATGAATTTCAAAGTCATAGAATTAAAACCAACCAACATCATCCTCCAAATACTACATCTTTCTCCTCATGATCATTGGTGGACCTTGACCGAAGGGGATGAAAGTTCAAAGATCATGATAGGAAGAGACATCGAGCTCATGATAGGTATGAGTATCATCAAACACATCCTAATGAAGAAGATGATGAGTATGAACTATGAAGAGATAGGAATAGGCTAGAAGAGAGAAAGTGATATGAGTACCAAAGGGAACTTCATTACAACAAAGTGTACGAGCCCAATGACCATGAAGAGCCCTTGTTGGCCATTTGTAGCATGATTAACATTAGGGAAGCTATATATATTTTAACTAGGCATGTGCAGGACACTTGCATCCAAGTGACTCAACATGGATAATATTCATAAATTTGAAAGTGGGTACAACACCGATCCGTAGCATCACCTTCAAGCATTTCATGATACTTGTGCTTTATAGAATATTGAAAGTGGCTAGAAAAAGCACAAGTTATTTCCTAGGATACTCATCAAAGAGTCAAAGAGTTGGTATAGATCATTGGAACTTGAATCAATTAGAAGGTGAAGTACCATGCTCGAATTCTTCAATGATAACTATCAAACTTACTCTAGGCTGTCCAATCCCTTGATGTGGTAATGGGAAGATACTACTCTCTTTTACATAGATGCCCAAGCCATGGATTTTTCCAAAGGGAGAAGCTTAGGCACATTGTTAATAGGTTGAGGAATAAAACTAGAGAAATCCTTGGGGTCTATGCCCAAGGAAGATTGTTAAAAATGACTACCCATTGAATCCAGAGGTTAATAGATCAAGTGGCAAAGGAGGAAGATGAGTTAAAAAAGAGAGAATCAGCTAAGAAATATAATTGAGATCCATTTATTAGAAAAAGATATGTACGAAGGTGTGACAAGCAAGAGGAAGAAACCTTGGAAGAGGTGATCTAGAAGAAAACTCTATTGATTCAAAAATCTATAAATGATATAGCAACTAAGGTAGAAAAGATATGAAACTACAGAAGAAATAATTGAATAGGCCTTCAATAAGGGCAAGAATAAGAAAAAGAAAAGAGACTATGAACGTGAAAGTTATAAGAAAAAAGGTAAATTTGCTTTAGTAAAAGAATGTACTGATTCAAGCTTAGAAGATGAGGAAAGATGCAAACTGTGTTGCTACGAATGTCCTAAGGGATGTTGTCTTGTGATGGCCCACTTGCAAGAATTAGGGGCATATGTGCTTAACCCAAGATGCATCAAAAAGAAGATATCAAAATGGTTAGCTTACCCTCAAGGTAACTATAGGTAGACCTTCCAACAAACTTATTATCCAAGTGGAGCTTATCCACAACCATAAGAGAAATATCAATAATGGAAACAACCATAAGTGTGGGCAATGCCACCACTAAGGCAGTAGTATCCATATCGACAAATAGATTCTTATGGATATTATGTGTAGCGTCTAATATCTCTAGGAAATACAATTGTTCATACTTCTCAAGATTATCCATTTGAGTATTATAGACCTACAATTCCGAGGACTAATTCCAATCCAAATGTACATTGACCAATGGTTGGTCTATTAAGTCAACCTTCTAATCCTTTACTATTCATTCCATCACCTTCAATGCAAGGGGAGCCAACAAAAGAATGGAATGAGGGAAGTCAACATGTAAGATGAAGTAATCATGAATGAACCTCAAACTAGGAAATGATCATTCTTTCAAGTGAGTCCAAAAAAGGTTCAAAGGATGGGGATTTGATCTACTTCAACCTCATTCACACACACTCCTGCAAGAAATACTAGGCTTCCATCATCTTCTAATACAAACCTAACAATTTTCATTCTCACTTAGACTATCACCCACTAGATAAAGGTAGGAGCACTTCCCCAAAAATGAATAGATCTAGGAAGTTCCTTGGTGTACCTAAAAATTATAGGTCATAAACTATGCAAAGGTTTACTTCATTTTGGATTAGGGGTAAACTTGATATCATAAGACATATACAAGGCCTAAAATCTTCCATCATTAAAGAAAGGTAATATTTAATTAGGGCTTGCACACCAGTTGATCATATTTCCACTAGGATAGGTAGATGATGTCATCTTATCTTGTTGATTTCTTGGTCATTCATGTGGAAAAAAATAAGGGAGAGTTTCCTATTATCATGAGAAGAGCATGGCTTAACACTATGAATGCTAAGCTTGGAATCAAAGACTTGTCCTTGAAAATTTCCAACAAGGATGAAGTTGGAATCATTTAATGACACAGAGTTCCATGTATTACATAGAATGATAATGGGTGCAACTACATGTAGAAAATATGGATAGTTAAACAAGAAAGAAACATAGCATGAAAAAGATGTGTTGAAGAAATGTGTGCACGAGGATGCTTGTATGCAAAAACCACTAAACAGGAAGGCACCCATTGGCTAGTTATTGATGAAGAAACATACTTAAAAATATACATGGAAATTACTTAGATTATAAGTGCCTACATGAAAGAAATAGATAAGATAGAATAGTTAAGACGAAGGCACCCTTGTCCACATTCATGCCAAGAAAATAAAATTGAATGGGAACAGCTTGAGATCTTAGGTAAAGTTAAACTGGAACCATTGGAGTTAAAGGCCCTACTGGCAGTACTAGAATATGCTTTTGTAAACAACAAGAAGTAGATAATCAATAATGTCAACTTGGACAAAAGTCAAAAAAATAAATTATTGGAAGTGGTCAATAAATGACCAATAGCATTTGCATGGTCTCACAATGAAATAATTGACACTGATCCATGCATTTTTCAACATCAGATATACACAAATCTAGTTATTAAATAATGACACCAAACATAGATAAGATGAATCCTAAGCTTAATGAGGAAGTAAAGAAAGAATTGGAGAAATTAGTCCTTTGGTTATTGTTTCAAAGAAGGAGGACAAGTAGAGAGTGTGTATTGATTACCAGTTATTGAACTTTGCAAAGTTCAAGGACCAATTTCCTTTGTTTTTTTTTGATGAAGTCCTGGATACTATTGCAGGACATTAGGAGTATAGTTTTCTTGATGGATATAGTAGATATAACTAGATCTGCATTGCACCAAAAGATCATAGAAAGATAATGTTCACTAGTCAATGGGAAACATTTGCCTTCAAGAAAATGCCTTTTGGTCTCTATAATGCACCCAATACCTTTCAAAGACTAGTACTTAGCATCTTCCAAAAACAAATAGGTAATGGTGTGGAGGTATTTATGGATGATTTTTCAACCTATGGGTTGGAATTTAAACAAGCATTTGACCATTTAGAGCAAGTACTAAAAAGATGTGTAGAGAAAAATTTGAAGTTCAACTAATAGAAAAGCCATCTAATGGTCCAAGATGGGATCATTTTAGAACATAAAGTTTCACAAAAGAAAATTAAGGTAGATCCATAGAATGTTAGAATCATACAAAACATCACTAAGAGACCACAAACTATCAATGATGTTAGATCATTTGTAGGTCACATGGGATATTACCAAATGTTTATAGAAAATGTCTTAAACATAGCAAAACCATTGGCAGAGCTAACCAAGAAGGATGTATCATTTCAATGGACAAAAGCATGTGAAAAGATGTTTGAGACTTTAAAATAGAAGTTGAATGAAACACCAATCCTCCAAGCTCAAAATTGGGCTAAACCTTTCCACATCATGATAGATGCTTCAAATTATGGATTGGGTGCAATAGTAATTTAACTAGATGACTAGAAAAGGCCATCTTTTGTACATTGTGGTATCAGAAGCATCACTAGTACACAACTCAATTACACCATCACCGAAAAGAAGATTATGGCAGTGGTGTACGCATTAGAGAGGTTTATACACTATGTGCTTGGGTACATAATTTATGTCCATAGATATCACAGTGTAATAAGATTTTTAATAATAAACCAATGGTTAGTTCCAGGGTGATTAGATGACTCATCATATTGCAAGAGTTTGACATTACCATGAAGGACAAGAAAGGCATGGAAAATGTAGTAGCAGATCACTTGTCAAGGTTAAGATGGGAAATGCCAGATCAAGGAAAACCATTATTAGATCAATTTCTTGATGAAAAGTGTTTCACAAAGGCAATAATGGTTGTTGACTCAATAGAGAAGCCATGGACTAGTGATTATATGACTTACTTGACCACATAAGAGCTTCCTATTGAGTGGAGTAAGAAACAAATATAAAAATTTGTTCATAAAGTCAAAAGACATATGGAGATAAATGAGAATATTTACAAGATTTATGTTGATGGATTAGTATGATGGTATATTTTGGAATGCAATCAATAGAGGGTCCTACAAGATGATCATGAAGGACCATGTAGTGGTCATTACATTGGGCTTAGGACAACACTTAAACTGATGATGATAGGATACTTCTGGCCTACCATATTTCAAGATGCTCATAGTTTCACTCAATCTTATGGAAGGTCTCAGCAATATGGAGGAATAACAACCAAAAATGGAGGGCCACAATAATGGATCCAACCATTAGAACCATTTGATATTTGGAAAATTAACTTTATGGGACCCATCACAACAATGTTGAATGGGAAAAGTTATATCATAGTGACCATGGATTATTATATAAATTGGGTAGAGGAAAATATAGTTAAATATTTTATAGCTAAAATAGCTACTAATTTTTTCCAAAAATATGTGGTAAATTGATTCAAAGCACCAAGGATGCTTATCTTAGACAATGGAGCTTATTTTACCAATGCTACATTTATGAAGCTCATGTAGCATCTTGAGGTGAACCATAAATTAACCACACCATATCATCCCTAAGAAAATGGTTAGGCTGAAGCAACTAATTGGAAAATTATAAGGATATTAACTAGAATGGTTAGTTAATTTAGGAAGGATTGGAGCACCAAGTTAAATGATGCTCTATGTACCTATAGAACTACATGAAAAATTACCATTGGATAATCGTCTTATGAGTTAGTTTATGGTAAATTACCTACACCTCCAATCTTGGTAGAGCTCTAAAGGTTAGCTACTACCAATACACTAGACCTAGACCTTAGCTTAGCCCAAAAGGAATGACTTATGAACCTCAACCTATTAAGGGAGAATAGGCTGGTAGCCCTCATGAGTAATGAGATCCATAAAAAAAATACTCTAATCATAGGCATGATGCATGAATACATCCAGTGTCAATACAGCTAGGTGACAAGGTCCTATACTATTATCCCAACCATGTACAAAAAAAGGCTGAGTTTCAAACACTTTGGGAAGGATCATACATCATTTAGGTAACCTATCCATCCAGTGCCATGCACATTTACAATCTAGCTAGCCCACAATAGCTCATCTTAGTAAATATCCAATAGGTTAAACCTTATTATGAACATCCCAATTCTATTGAGGATTCTACTCAATCTATTAATTTTTCCTATACCTATTCAAATTTCTTGATAACTAATCTCAATCATAGTCATGGGCGTATTCCACATTACCTGTAGGAATCATACTGAATTTTTCATTTTCTTATTACCTTTTCCTATTTTTCTTGATGTATTTTCCTATACTTTTATATTTTCTAATTTTTTAACAAATTTTTTATTCTTTGACATTTTTAAATTCTTTGCCAATTTTTCATTCTTACTATCTTTTCAATTTTTGATATCTTTTAAAGTTTTTCTATACTTTGCCAATTTTTTCACTTTTACATATTCTTATTAATTTTCAATAAAATGCACAAAATAAAGCAAGTTGTACTCCAAATAAGGTGAATATTGCCATATATTATAAATCATAAAGGAGTAGTTACCTATATAATGAGACCATGACATCCATCCATCCATTCCAACAATAAGGGATTCTTACCATGGTCATAATGATATTCTTCTCACAATGAAACTAAGAATAAACATGTGATCATTATGCCTAGATAAAAAAGTGAAAAACCAAGAGGAAATGAAAGGGTGTGACATAGAGGGGACTTGTGGATTCTCTAGGATTATTGTTATAAGTTCTATCTTATTGCAAGGATGTATTTTTCTCTTGAGTTTTAACAAAAAATGGAAGTAAGAGTATAATAAGTGTTGCCTTACCATGTCATTGGAAAGACATGTTACCCATGCTTGAAGGTAGTGATTTGGTAAGGTCAACTTAATAAAATAAAATAAAAAACATAGAATAAAATTTTTGGGGGTCCCATTGGAAAACATGTTATCCATGCCTAAAGGTAGGCAGCTTCTTAGAAATCTAAAAAGTTAAAAAGTGTGATACTAATAAACTCCTTCATTGAATGGCATTGTTAGGTGGTAATACTCTTTGCAAAAGTGGTGTTATTATGGTTGTGAGCTCTAGGGATGAAACGATGCAATGTCACTGGAAAGTGGTTTGGACTTGGTTTGAAACTTGGGTAGAAAGGCTAATGATTACTTTAACCACACACCACACACAAGAGTTCATTGGGCCTATGGTAAGACACCTCATGTTCTAGTTTCTACAATCCCTTCCATAGTTCATCTTAAGTAACTGTATATTTAATCACAACTTTATGGTTTTGTATAATATATTTTTATTTTCCAAATTTAGTGATATTAAGATGTGTGTTTTGCTAAACAAGTATGTCTTACATTCAACTCCTTGAGTACCTATGGACACTTTTAGGTGTGGTTATACAAGGGCACTAAGGGTTGAAGCCTGCTTTAGGGAGGACCCACTTGTATAGCTATTGTAGCTCATATTTAACAAGCAATGCCACATCATTATGTGCCTTCTAGTACCATTAGGACTCAATAAACACTTTCCATGTCATCCCATAACCTATTCGACAATTCAAAATCTTCAATTCACCTCATACTGACTTAATAAACTTTTGTTGCCTGAAATTCCCTTTTAAAGAATTTTGAACATCAAATTTTTGAATTCTAAGCATCACATATAATCCATAACCCTTTAGACACTCTCTTTGCCTTCCAAATCATCCAATTGACTCATTTTTGCCATTGAAAATTGCTCGAAAATCAAAATTTTCTAATGGTGACGTTGTAGCTATGATGTATGAGGCCCTATGATGTTAGAGCTATGATGTCATATCAATAATGTCGTGCTTATAAAAATAATATATATAAGTGCAGGAGTTGGAAATTTTTTTGATTTTGTCATTTTACAACAAGAGAAGTTTTTGCTATTTTTCTAAGCTTTGGCAACCTAACTTCTCAAAGTACTAACTTCCTTACTGTAGCTTTAATTTTCATGATTTCTAATCCTTGTTGATTCTCAAGTGCTCAACTTAGTCATGGTGGGGCCTAGGGGGGTGCGGGGCCAGGTGGGGGGCACAGGGGGCGGCAAGGAATTTAGTGTTTGTATAGGAAAAAATTTGAGCCAAAATTTTCTAATGCTTGGAAGAAATTATCAAGGGTAAGTATAAGAGAATAATAAGAATGTTATACCTAAATAACCAAAATTTAGCCAAAGAAGTTAACTAGTTCTCATAAATAACCATATTAACCAAATAAGTGTACAAAAAGATAACTATTGAATGTCATAATAATAAGGAATATAACATTTGGAGGTTTCTTTTAAAATTTTTCTAACTTTGGAATCATAATTAGATAAAAACTCAATCAAACCAAGAGTACAAGAAGGGTAATGAACTATACGAACTAATGTGAACACTTTAATAATCTCAAGATCTTATGCATTGTAGATGGCCCCAAAAAGACAAGTAGCTAAAGGACATTTCCAACAAGATGGCAAGAGACTAAGAGGCTATGAGAGAGGCCAAGTAGGAGAAAAACCTCCACAACCTAAACATGAAGAGTAGGAGGCTTAATCTTTCAGGATTCACTAACAAATTCCTGCTATTGAACACTTTGCACAAGCATAAGGAAAGGTCCCACTAGCACTAGAACAAGGATAATGTCTTACGTTGTCTAATGAATGTGTACAAGCCATCCAAGAGAAATCTATCATGTCCATGATCATCGTGGAATTGAAATTTGGATCATTTATGGAATTGACAATGCAACTTTAAGCATCTCCCATATGACCTACATTATTCAATAGTGATGAGTTGTACTTAGGAGAAACTTATTAGTTTTAGCATAATAAACAAGCTGATGCTACTGTAAGAATAGAAGGGTTTCAATATCTTATTCAATAGAGGCAATTGCTAAAGCCTTGAATATTCCAAATGAAGGAGATAATGTGGCATAGATTTCCATAAGGTCTGATATAGATGCTAAGAAAAAATGGCTACAAAAAGCCTACAACAAAGAAGATAAAGATTACATATCAAAGAAAAGATTTATTTCAAGATTGGGATGTACCACCTATTCCCAACCAAGAGGCTTAATCAAATTTTAGGATATGTGGCTTGAGGAAGTGTAATTTTGATGGGAAAATCCAATGCCAACATTGCCCATTTGCTCTTCTTAGGAATTCAAAGGCATTTTGAATAGAAGAAGGTACGAAAAACCAACATTACCATTTCCTTGCCTAATAAGAAAGTTGTGCAAATAAGCAAGAATCTTGGGCTACACTAATGATGTCCTTAGAAAAGACTAGAATTCTTCCTATCTATAGATGTCAAAGGTAGTGCCTCCTAAGAAAGATTAGTTGGAAAAGCCAACAGGAACTAAGGGAGCTATAAGTTTAACTCTTGCTAGTAACCTTCAAGCTATCAAGTAATAACAACAAGTAGGACCTAGCCTTTAGCCACTAGTTGGAGATCAACAACAACAACAAGCTCTGCCATCATCACCATAAGACTATTGATAGTTGATGAGCCATCTACAATAGATTGCAGAAACCATTAGCTAGGGAAAAAGAGAGAGCACCAACCTTTACAAAGTAAGAGAGAGCTTGGTTAGCTCCATAATTTGTATAGACCCTACTAGTGGGCAACTATCATTACAAACAGGAGGAGAGGATGGTTGGGAATAGCATACTTTAGGGAATGTTGCATCTTTCCAAGTGATGCTTGAAACTAGGTGTCATGGTTGTGGTCATGGAGCATGAAGATGTAGTAGGAGTAGTAGAGGTCATTAATCACCACATCAAAGAATCATTCAACATCCCTATTATGCCACCAGTTGATATTTCTAGAGTAACATATGAGTAAATGCTCATTAGTACTTCAATGAATCTTGCCAAGCATGAAGATGTGTTAGATAGATTGCTATAAGTAAGCTAGGTCATGTAGAATCTATTTGATAGTTGTAGTTATATCATTACAATGCAGTCTGATCTGATTTCCACCAAAGGAAGGTTAGTTATGGTCAAAACAAGGGTAAAACATGTAGCGAAAGAGGTGTGGAGGTTATAGGAGAAATTAGAAGCTTTAAGAGCTAAGAGAAGAGACTTTGCATAGTTTATAGTCCCTAATCAACTCAAACAATTTAGAATAGATTAGGTGAGGTAACTCATTATCCAAAATAACAAGGTAGAGATGGAGAGAAAAAGGGTGGTGTGGAATGCCTCAGTTACAGAAGCACAAATGTATGCACACACTAGAGCCCTCATAGCTTTGGAAGAAGAAAATAAAAAGATCATTACTAACAATACAAGGTTGATTGATGTGGAGGAATAGAAGAATGTTCTTGAGGAAAGTATTCATTAGTTATGAAAATAATAAAGCAAAGTTAACTAGGACATTAGCACATTAGCCAGAGAAAATAGGAACCTATCAATGGAAAAAGTGTGGATAATTTGACAAAAATCTATAATTGAAATAAGCACATGGCAAAATGAGGCCAAGAAACATGAAAGACTCAAGGACCATTTTAGGGACCAAGTGGGTATGTATAAACAAATCAATAAGAAAGAAATCCAAATGTCCAAGACCAAGATTAGCCCCATCACTACTCAAACTTATGATTGCTAGCCCATTCTAGATAGTCTTGCCCATGTCCATTAGGCTAAAATCAAAAACAAAGACTTGAAAATAGAAGACCTCATAGAATACATGGAGTTAGTAAACCTTTGGTATGCTAACCTAACCATGTTTATAACGAGAGGACCTATAAATAAACTTGAGCAACAGGTAGCAGTTGTGTACACCATGTACGAGAAAGAGTTTGTTGATAGGAAGGATGCCCTATAAAAAGTACATGTAGAAAACTCTAAGCTTGAAGTTTTAAAAGTAAGATACCAAGGGCAAAAGTATGTTGCAGCGAACCTAGCACAAAGAATGTTTGACTACCAAGAACTCAAGAAGGTAGCTAAAGCATTTGATGAAGTAAGGTAACAGTTTGCATCATGGTACTTAAAGGCCAACAAAATGTTTTTGTAGCTATCATGTCGATGGGATGTACCAGCTCCATCAAACATTGCTCAACAAGCATGAATGGTACATGACCCAAGGATAGAGGAGAAATAGCTTTAGACATTCCTAAACCATTACCAACTTCAAGAGCTTGATGATAAAAAAAAGAAGTTGATGGAAGAGCCTCCACTACTAAGAACATAAGGCCACATGGACATACTTCAGTTTTGTTTTGTCATGTTACTATGTTATTTTGTAAACATACTAATGTAGCATTCACAAGGTTATGTAAATAGTCAATTTTATCAGGTGAAGTCTACCTTCCAATTTTGCAAGGGATTCTATCCTCATTTTTTTAACTCAAGGATACCTTTCTAGTTAGTCATGAGGGTATGATAAAACTTATTTTTATTGTAATGTGATGTCATATCTATGATATTGTAGCTATGATGTCATAACCCAACTACGTGAAACCCTGTAAATACCAGCACTTGGGTGCATAATGACCAACTTTTGATTCCAACCCTTAGCTAGATTATTGTAGTTTCATTTTGTAATTTAGCAATAGAGTGAATGCCTATAGTGTGGTGTTAAGTATTTGTTCATAGTCTTTATTTGAGTAAATTGTACTTGGACGTAGTTCATGACTGACAATAAAGATCGAGATTAATTTTCATCATTGCAGCATCTACTTAGTTTTATAATTATTTACTTGGGATAATTTTCTTGTTTTCTTACTTAGTGATTTACATTTCGAACAACTTATTTTACATGTCATTAGTAATTGAAATGGATACAACTAGTTTCAAGCATTAAGTGTAGTTATCTAGTAATCTAGTAGTGGCACTTCTTGATTCACTTAGTAGTAATACCACATGGTAATACTAGTGATGACTACATGCATGCAAGGCATGTATGATAGGCTAAGACTAGATATCCTAGTTAGATTTATGTTTTTCTAGTTCACTAGATGTAGAGATTTATCTTCAACTATGTTTACTATTAGGAGCACTAAGAGCCCTACAACATAATTTATCATGTGCCTTACTAAGAGTTAAACCATGCACTTGAACTTTACTAACTTAAAGTGGGAAAACAACAATCTTGAAATTAACATGAATTACTAGCATAATTACATTGTCTAGCCATGGATTATAATTTGGTAATGCATAGACACTCATGACTTGTATGGTAGAGTGTTGGGATACCTCCACCACTCATGACTTGGTAGTGAGGACATCCCTGCTAGTGAAGAGTCCATCCATGTAGCGATGGTAGCACCTTCACCAAGGAAAGAAATGAAGTAAACAACACTAGTATTCTATGATAGCGAGATCAAGATCAACCCCTAGGATGATGAGACTACCAAGGCCTCTCTCTTCACAATAATAATTATGGGATGATACAAGGTACATTGAGTGCATGTGGATGATGTAGTAGCCACTAACATTATACCATATACCATTGTTGAACATTTGGGCCTAGTAGAATACATGCAACCTACTATTGTAATGGAAAATCTTGGTCATTGGAGAAACCAAGGATTCTTATTCATAAGATACCTCAACCTTGAATCCCCTAGGACCTTCATAGGAAAAATTGAATTTAGGGTGCCTTGGATGGTCTTGTAGATCACCCA
>MNCI01035006.1:237317-254972 GCA_015680685.1 Gnetum montanum | reverse complement strand
GGAGGGTGGGGAAGGGGGGCGGGGCGTGGTTTTGGGGTTTGGATGGTGTGTAAAATAGGGATGTAAAAGTGTAAAAATATTAAGATCCATAAAATGATGCACTAGAAATATAACAATTATATCTAAAATTGTACATAAACTAAAATCACAAATTTCATTAAATGAATAAAGAATGAGCTTAAAATATGTGTATAAATTTAGTGTCCAAAAAGGGGGAAAAAGAGGGTTCACTTGGGCAAGGGTATAGAGCCCATTGAAGCCATGATCAACTCCATGATTTGGTATCTCTACCACTCCTGATGCTATTAAGCCTTCTTTGTTACCACCTTAGATCTGCAATGTTGGCTATTGCTAGGGTTAAGGAAATGTGAAGCATTGAGGTAGCCAAAGTGTACCATGTTGAGATTTGGGGATCCTAGGAGGGCAACATTAACACCCAAATTTCATAAATCCTAATGGGGAAGGGGGGAAGTAATAGGGGGTAATAGGTTCCATACTGCTAGACACTAAGAAGCTGTGTTTTTGCTAAGAAAGCAAGAGCTCTTGGATAACAAAATACCAAGGGTGCTAAATTGCAAAAGTGTGTTACATTAACATGGTGTCAAGGTTTGGTTTTTATAGGATTATGGACACGATCCAAGTCACAAATTGCCTACAAATGGCTGACATGATTGGATGCAAATTGGCTGCCAATGACTAACATGAGTGGTTGAAAATTGGCTACCAAATTCCTAATTGATTGGCTAAAAATTGGCTCCCAAATTATTGATTGATTGGCTACATATAAGCTACCAAATTGTTGATTGATTGGCTACATATAAGCTGCCAAATTGCTAAAAATTAGCTACCATGTTTATGGGGTAGGTGAGGTCCACCCACATGCATCCTAGCTATTTGGCCCCTCCATGTTGTTTGACCCCCTCTCTCCTAGTTGATTGACCCCTTTCCTTCCCTTGTGTGTGTGTGTGTGTGTGTGGTGGGGGGGTGGGTGTGTTGTGGGGGTGGGGAGTGGGGAGAGGAAGAGTGTTAATGTTGAGGTGGGGGGGTGTTGTGGAATGTCAATGCTAGGGGTGAAGGTCAACCCCTCTAGGCTTAATCACATCATTTTCCATGCTAGGGGTAGGTGAGTTCTACCCCCTTGCATCCCTCCATGCTAGCCTTCAAGTCTCCTAGTTAGGTTACCCCCCTGTATGGGCTATGTTAGTGTAGAGAAATGTACACCCCCCATAAAACCCATTAAATTGACATTTTTGGCATTCCAAAAGGCATTTTTGACTCACCTAAGCCCAAATATAGACACTAGGTGATTCTTTGCACTTGGGGAATGAGGCTTTTGGTCACTGATGAAGCATGTTTAGCCCCAAAAGTATGAAACATGTGAGATTGCCATTTTATTGGTTACAACCTTCACATTTATAATAAACTATTATCTTGGGTTTCATGGGATGGGATTACAAAGGTTTTAACATGCAAATTTGGTGGTGTTTCATTGGCCTCTCTTTGTTGGTGTCTAGAGGATTGACCTGAGAGGCACCAAAAAGGAATACAAAAACACCACTGCAAGTCCACCACTAACATCCCCTCTCTATGCTTGATCTAGTTGTATCAAATCATGTCAAAGAGTGCTTGTGGTAATGGGATTGGATTATCATAATGAAGGAATGGTAGTGGTAGTTAGGGAGATGGTCATGAAGTCTAACGATGCATTTCAAGTGTTGTCACTATGGTTGTAGCATGGTATTGACATATTTTGAAGTGTTGGTCACTTAGCAAATGCATTTGAGGAACCAACCACTTTGATCAAAGAGGTTTTTGACCATTGGGCTTCAAGGCTTCTTTGGCCATTTGGCTCCTTGGCAATTTTCTTCCCCTCTTTTTTTTTTGTGGGGTAAAACCTTCATTGGGTTTCATTGCCAGGGTTGGTTTAACATAGTTTTCTTATCAAGGAAGTTGCGTTACACTCAACAAAATTGAGAGTTATCCAATCGAATGAGATGCATTATGCTTGATGGACTTAATGGTTTTCCCACTAGATGAATTATGTTACATCCAAGTGGACTTGAGGATGGAGCATGCTATGGACATATCATATGGCTATAGTACATGAATGACAGACATAGGCCAACATCATCACTTATGGTAGGAAAAGTTATCATTAGGCTACAGGGTTGGGCTCAAAGAGTGGTGTTAGGGGAAGAGCAATGGTACAAGTACTATTGACACAGTAGGACAAACTCATCGAATCTTGAGCATTGAGGCCATGTGATGATTTGCTATGGTAATAAGTTGCACCCTTGCAATGGCTTTAAGCTTCATCTTACAAACAAAACTTTAAGAGGATAAGAAAGCCAAAAAAACAAAGCATGTTACAACATTACAATGCATATATGGGTTAAGGCCATGGTAGGCCATGGTAGGCCATGGTACTAGTTTAAGGCCCTAGCGAGCCATGCTACTAATGTAAGGTCATAGTTGACCATGATTCTAGTTTAGAATCTTAGCAAACTATGATGCTAATTTAAGGTCTCAATAGGTTGTCTTGTTGGTTTAAGGCCTTGGTAGGCCATGGTGTTACTAATTTTTAGGCCTTAGTAGGCTATGTTAGTAGTTTAAGGCCTTGGTAGGTTGCTTTAGAGTAGGCTCACTTTTGATGACCATTGACTACATGTAATATGACTTTAGATAGTAATAATTGTTTAGATTAACCAACTAATTCTCATCCATATCAGCTATCCTAAATGCTCTGTTAGTGTAGGCTTTGGTGACTAAGGAGGATCCTTCCCAATTGGCTAAGAATTTATCCACATGCTTGTAGATGACTTTGAGGACTAGATCATGTTTCTTGATCTTATGCTTGGTCAAGTCATGGTGATGATACTTATTTTGCCTCTCTTGATAGTGTTCAATGTGAGTAAGTGCTTGCATACATTGTTCCTCAAGTGAATCTAGGACCACTATTTGCAACTCCTTGTTTTACTCATCATTGATGAAATTAGTCAAGGATACTTGAAGTGATGGATCTTGCAATATAAGAGGTAAAATAGATTTAGAACCATAAACCAAGCTATAAGAGGTTGCTCTAGTTGCTATGAAATAAGTTGTTCTGTAAGCCCATAGTGCATGGACAAGTTGCTCATGCCATTTACGCCTACTATTATTGAGCACCTTCTTTAGCAAGTTGATAATGGCCTTTTTGCTTGCCTTTGCTTGTCCATTGGCCTAAGGATAGTAAGGTGATGAGAAAGAATGCTTAATGCCTAGGTTGTGACAAAAAGATTTTGTTTCATGGCTACTAAATTATGGTCCATTATCTATAACTATGGTCATGGGTATGTCAAAACAGGATTTAATGTTATCTAAAATAAAATTTCCAACTTTTTTAAATGTAGTATTTCTTAAAGGAATAGCCTCAATCCACTTTGTAAATTATTCAGTTGCAATGATGATAAAGCTATGACCTACAGAAGACTTGGGTGGTATAGGTCCAATGGTATCCAATCCCAATCATTGAAATGAATAGATCATCTAAGTAGTATGTGATTCTATTGGTGGTATGTGTATGAGGTTACTATGTCATTGGAAAGTGTCATAACACATAACCTTTTGCAGGCTATCACTTTCCATATGGGGCCAATAGTAACCTAACCGCCTAATCATAGCATCCATAGCTCTTGGTCTAATATGTCCTCCACAAACACCCTCATGAACCTCCTCTAAGACTATTCTGGCTTTGGTTTTACTTAAGTAGTTTAGTAATATACCATCATAGGATGGTCGACATAATGTATTATCTCCTATGATGACACACTACTTCGATCTTTTTTTTTATTGCATCCTTTTGGGTGGTAGTTAGGCTTGTGAAGACTCACGATGCATAAGGAAAAATTTGATATCATCATACCACTCCCTAAAAGTAGTATGAATGACAACTACAAAGGTATCTTTAGTGTTTTATGGGATGGGAATAACATAGTTCATAGTTAAAGTGGGTAATTTACTAAGCATATCTGGCATCACACTAAGAGCTAATGTTGTAATTGCATTGACTATGGTATTCTTGTTTTGGGGTACATGCTAGACATTAATGTATGCAAACTGTTGTAACAATTATTTCCCTAGATCATAGTATGGTTGTAATTGTTTGGATTTACAAGCATAGACTTCTGTTATTTGGTTAACCACAAGTTGGGAATCACCTTTAATCATTAAGCATCTAATTCATATGTTGTGAGCTACCATGATCCCCCTAATCAAACCCTTGTACTTCACTATGTTGTTGGTACATGGGAACTCAAAACAATAGGCAAAGGATTGCATTTGATTAAATGGGAATGTTATGATGGCAACAGCATTGGCCCCATGGGCAGTTGAAGCTCAATCAAAGTGCATGACTACCTAACAACCCTCAAGCACTTGGCTAACGGTATTAATATGCTCATTGGGGAATTTAGGATCTATGGCTATTTGGTCATCAAAAGGTGAAACTATGAGTTGTATGGCTATAGCTTGACCTTTCGTTGAGGATTGAGAGATGTAATGAAGGTCAAACTTTGCGTTTATGGCTTTTCATTGAGCTATATGGCTACTCTCATAGATATTGGTAGTTATGTCTCTGAGCACACTATCTTTACAAATGATATTTACTTGGCTTCTAAAGTGATAGTGTCACCACTTCTTCAATGAGAAGACTAGCACTAGACAATACTTCTCCACTTCAGTGTATTAGGTTTTGTGGGAAACTAATGCATGGCTAAGATAGTATACTCACATTTTGGTTCCATCATCTTGTTTCTAATAAAGTAGAGAGGTAATGGATGTGTTAAAGATGGCTAGGAAGATGTAAAAAGGTTTACCTTCTTATGGAGGATAGACCATTGGTAGTTGTGTCACCTCTTGCTTAAGGTTTTCAAAGGCTTCTTAGCATTGAGTCGTTCACTCATAGTAAATCCCTTTCTTAAGTAAGTGTTTTATGGGTTGTAATTTATCCATAAGCCTAGCAATAATCCTAAAAATAAATTGCAATCTACCTTGTAATCCTTGAAGGTCCTTAAGGTTGGTGGGTGCTACTAATTTGAATATAGCCATAATCTTATTTGGAATGACATGTATCCTTGCTTCAGATACTACAAAGCCAAGCATCTTGCTAGTCTTGACATCAAAGTTACTCTTCGTAGGATTGAGCCGAAGCTTATATTTGAGACATAATTTAAGCATAAGATCTAGGTCATTGGCATGGTTACTAGCCTTCTTAGACTTAACAGCTATGTTGTCCATGTAATTGTTATGAAAACCTAGCATGTAATCACTAAAGATATAAGTCATGGATTGTTCATTAAGTCAAAAAGGCATCATAGTATAACAAAAGGTTCCTCAAGGAGTCGTGAAGGTTATGCTAAGTTGGTGCTTTGGATTGATCCTAATTTGATTGTATTCTGAGAGCCCATCCATAAAGGACAATAAAGCATCCCTAGTTGTGGTATCAATAAATTGATCAATACTAGGAAATTAAAAGTCGTCCTTAATAGTTGCTTTATTTAGGTCTTGAATATCAATGCAAATAAGGACACTCCCATTTTTCTTAGGGACTACCACTATGTTGGAAACCCATTCTACATAGTTGACAGCCCTAATGAAACTAGCTTGGTAGAGCTTTGAGATCTCATCATGAACTGCCAAGGCCAATTTAGGTCTTATCTTATGTACGTTTTGCTTAATTAGTCCAATGCTAGGGTATAGTATGATATTATGTTGTACTAAGCATGGATCTAGGCATAGCATATCTTCATATGATTAAGCAAAGGTCTTAATGTTACCTCGTAGGACCTTGGTGATGTCTTGAGCTTGTTGAGGTTTCAGTGAGGAACTTAGTTTAAGGGTTTTCTCCTTACCACTGTGTGTTGTGACAAGAACCTCAACTAGATAGTCTTCAGTTATGTCACTTACCTCTAAGTCAAGGGTTTTGACTAGGTTTTAGGCCACTCTAAAGGCTTCTGTATTGAGGCTATGCAGTTGATAAGACTCTCAAGCCCAAGACCTAAGAAATTAGGGTTAATATACAATTTTACATTACCATGAGGCTCATTTAGGCTCAAAGGTAGACTGATCAGCTTCTAGGTACTCATACTTTAATCCTACATGTTAGCCAAAAGCATATTAAGTGGAAGTTGAGTAAAAATCAATAAACAATGCTTAAAATGTTATAAAAATCATGCAAATATGTTCTATTCTAGTGCAAATAAGGTCATACAAGGCTATAAATAAGGTAAAAGAAAGAAAAAAAAGTGCAATAGAGGCCAAAAAAGTTTAAAAAAATGAATAAGGCTGAAATTGATCAACAAGGGCCATGGTTTTGTAGTTTTAGGTCTTGGCAAGCCATGATGCTAGTTTAAGGCCATAGCAGGCCAAGGTCACATGGTGCTAAATAGTGGTGAAGGAAGGCTAAATCTTGATATTTAATATTAATTAGAAGTTAAACAAAGGAGAATAAAATAGATAAAGGAAGTATAAGGCTATGTAAAGTCTATAAGAAGGTTATAAGGGTCAATAATGCAACATAAGGCAAAAAACAAGTTGAAATATCAAGCAAAGCATGCTAACTATGGTTGAACTTGCCTAATATAGGTTAAAAGAGGGTTGAGTTTTGCTATTTTTAGGCCTTATTGGGCCATGGTTTAGGGCTGTAGGGATATTAGATGGGTTTGGACATTAGTCAGTGTTATTTCTAGGCCATTTGGGCTTAGAAAATAAGAGTTTTGGAGCTTCTACACTAAGACTACCTTATTTCCACATTGAGCCCCCCCTCTAGGGGGGTATGCTAATGTGGAGGGTTCCAAGGGGCTAAGTCTTGATGAATTTTGATTATTTTGGACATGCATGTGCATTTTCAGGGTTACTAGTGCTGTTGATCATTGCCCAAGATCGATAGTTGTTAGTTTTAAGGCTTTTAAGTTAATTTATGTAGTTAACCTATTGTTTCCATGCTAAGTGCCCCCTCTAGAGAGGGGGGGGGGGGGGGGGGGGGGGGGGGGGGGGGGGGGGGGGGGGGGGGGGGGGGGGGGGGGGGGGGGGGGGGGGGGGGGGGGGGGGGGGGGGGGGGGGGGGGGGGGGGGGGGGGGGGGGGGGGGGGGGGGGGGGGGGGGGGGGGGGGGGGGGGGGGGGGGGGGGGGGGGGGGGGGGGGGGGGTGGTGGAGGAGCAGGTGGGGGAGGTATGATAGCATGCAAGGTTCTAAGGGGCTAAGTTTTAATGAATTTCGATCAATTTTGGGCATGCATGTGTATTTCCAAGCTTGTTGCTACTGCGAAACATTGCCCAAGATCATAATTCATCAACTTTAAGGTTTGTAAATTGATTTTTAGGGTTAACCCTTTATTTCCACATTGAGCCCCCCCCCTCCAAGGGGTATGTTAGCATGGAAGATTTCAAAGGGTTGATTTCTGACAAATTTTGATTAGTTTTAGGCATGCATGTACATTCCTAGGGTTGTTGGTGCCATTAGGCCTCACCAAGATCAAAAGTTGTTAATTTTAAGACTTTTAAATTAATTTTTTAAGTTACCCCATTTTTTCCACATTGAGACCCCCTCTAGGAGGGTAAGCTAGCATGGAAGATTCCAAGGGGCTAACTTTTTACAAATTTTGATCAGTTTTGGGCATGCATGTGCATTCCCTGGGTTACTAGAGTTGCCAGACATTACCCAAGATCAAACGTTGTTAATTTTAAGGTTTGATTAGTTTTTGAAGTTACCCCCTTGGTTCTATGCTAAGGCCCCCCTCCAAGGGGATAAGCCAACATGGAAGATTCCAAGGGGTTGATTTTTGACAAATTTTGATCAGTTTTGGGCATGCATGTGCATTCTCGGGGTTATCGTAGCTGTTGGAAATTACCCAAGATCAAAAGTTATTAATTTTAAGGTTTTTTGATTAATTTTTGAAGTTACCCAATTGTTTCCACATTGAGCCCCCTTCTAGGGAGGTGAGCTAGTGTGGAAGATTCCAAGGGGCTAAGTTTTGACAAATTTTGATTAGTTTTGGGCATGCATGTGCATTCTTGGGGTTATCGGAGCAATCAGACATTATCTAAGATCAAATTTTGTTAATTTTAATAATTTTATGTTAATTTTTTAGGATATCTACTTGTATCTATACTAAGCCACCCATTAGGGGGTAATCCAGCATGGAAGATACAAAGGGGTTGATTTTTGACAAATTTTGATCAATTTTGGGCATGCATGTGCATTTTCGAGGTTGCTGGTGTTGCTGGACACTACCCATGATTAAAATTTATTAACTTTAAGGATTTTAAGTTAATTTTTGGAGTTACCCCATTTTTTCCATGCTAAGCCTCCCCTTTAGGATGGGGGAGAAGCCAGCATGGAAGATTCCAAGGGGTTGATTTTTGACAAATTTTGATTAGTTTTAGGCATGCATGTGCATTCCCAAGGTTATCAGAGCTACTAGAAATTGGCCAGGATTAAAATTTGTTAATTTTAAGGTTTTTAAATTAATTTTTTAGAGTTACCCCCTTGTTTCCATGCTAAGTCCCCCCCTCCAGATGGGTAAGAACCAAGGGGGTGAGAACCAAAGGGGGTTATGGACTACCAAAGGTCACAGAGGGGAAGCAAGGCTCTCAATGCAAGAACTATGGTTACTAGAGGTTGGGGAAGAGGATTTTTATGTTATATCCCCTAAGCCAACATGTTGGACCTAAATTGGAGAGCATGGAGGGGGGATTCCCCAATGTGGGATGTGATACAAGGTTGCAAATAGGCCCATTTTAATGCAAAAAATAGGTTATTGAAGGCTATACAAGAGTATAAGGACTAATCATGGTAACTAGGTGGCTGATTTGTGGAAATCTGTGTCACCTCCCATCCATCCATGTTAGGGCCAAGGTGCACAACATGGAAAGGGCCTTCCTTAGTGTGGAAAGGAAACCCCCCCACCCACAAGGGGGTACACCCATGGTGGCTATTTATAGTAAAGTTTAACCCCCTTTTAGAGCCTACGGTTGAGTGATACAAGTTGTAATTTCTAAAAAGGTAAGAAAGTTAGCTTTTTATGGTTTTTAAGGGGTGGAAGACATGCTTCCACATTGAGTATAATGTCACATCCCCATTCCCAAATGATGTTGCTACTTAATGAAGATGATGTCTGTTCATAACAAGTGTTATTGTTATTTTAACAAGATCCAAAAGGGTAGTTGTAACTGAGACCTGAAAGGACATGTTGTAATAATGGACGTGTCTCTTAAGGTAACCTTTGGGGGTTTGACCTAAGGCATTTATACATGGGGTTAGAGGTCATGCCAGCATGTTGTGGTGGAGCCAGTACAGGCAAGTCATGGGAAGCCAGGTGAAGCAGGATAGGAAGTGGACTGGCCATTCCTTCTAGCCATGTTATAGGCCTACCCATGGTGGAAGTGTTGGATTGCCTCTAAGGGATAGATCCAAAATGAAGAAATCCCCAAGGAATAGTCTCATAACATGATTTGGATATATTCCATATGAATAAAGCATTCTTTTCTTTCTATTTCTACATTTTTCCTATTATTTCCTTTATACATAATGTCAAATATCACTTATATTTCTCATTTGGTATATTTTCTTTGTATGCATAATGTCTAATATATTGTATATTTGATGTTTGCCATGACATCTGGGGATGGGATGTCACAATTGGTATAAGAGCAAACCATGACCCAAGGGCCATTCAAAATTATGGGCTGACTACAACATGAGCTTGATGATGAATCTTGAAGCCACAACACAAGGAAAGCCATTGATCATCACCGGATGCACCATATGTTTGTGATGTAAGCTAGAAGATACCTTTCCATTTGAACAAGGAATCAAGCATCTAGATCCTAGTAATGAACAAAATTATTTCATGGATATCATTAACCCATGAAGATTTGATCACACCTCATCAAGCTTCATCAATTACAAAAGAACTTGGTAAGATAATGATACAATGGTCTAGGTAACTCTTACCCATCTTAATACTATAATTATTAATTGATTAGGATCATTGTTAAACTTCTTTTCAGAAAGTTAGTAACCATGACTTGAATTAATCTTGTTTTGTTGAAATTCACTATTCAAGTAATTTAGAAGATTCCAAGTTACCATATATCAACCTAAAAAAGTCAATTCAAAAAAATATGCTAGTTTTGTCCTTTTAATTTTTGAAAAATAAATTTCATTTTAAACGCTAAAACTGTGTCCAATGCATAGTACTTGTTGAGATGATTCCAACAGTTCAAATTTTGTCTCAATTGGACTTACAGTTTGGGAGATATTGATGTTTAAAGTTTCTTGTTATACATGCATTTAAATAATATTAAATTATTATTATTATTTTAAATATAAATATTATATATATATATATATATATAATATTTATATTTAAAATAATAATAATAAAAATTTTGCAAGCCATGTCAACCCTGTAAGGGTCACATAGGGCCAACAAGAGCCACATAGGCCCTATGAGCCAAGTAGGCCCAATAGGCTACATAGGCCCTATAGGGGGCCATGATGCCTTTGTTCTTATTGCTGTGCAACCCCACCATGTTGCTGCCACACACCATCAATCCACCCTGTCACTTGCCACGTGCCATGCTACCACCTTGCTCCATGCTGATCCTCCTTGCTACATCACGTAGGCCATTGTTGCCCAACTGCTGCCTATTATTCGCTACTGCCATTGTCACATGCCCTACTACTGTGCTTTCCAACCACTGCCTGTTGCTTACTATTGTGTCACCTTGCAATTGTCAACTTGGAGCACTGATGTTGTTGCTCCTTGGATCACAGTTTGTCGCTTGTTGTAGAAACTTGCACCTGTAGTTTGTAGAAACCCTCATCATGTTTTTTGTAGCTATCATTGAGTGCACTACTGCTATTTGTTAATGCCACCAAAAATTACCTTAAGCACCATCAAAAATTGCCTACACCACCATTGAAAACTGCTTCCAACACTGGTGAAACGTGCCTCCATCACCACCAAAAACCACCTCCAACACTATTGAAAACTACCTCTAGCACCATTGAAAACCACCTATTGCATTTGCTGAAAACCTTTTTCAACTTCACTGAGAATTGCCTCTTCAGACACCACCACAAATCATAAGTTGCGACAACAAACTGAATGTCACCCACAGCCAACCCCCTAGATGCACCTGGCCTAGATGTTGATGTTGCCTAGCAGCTACTGAGGCCATTGCTAATGCATCACCACAACCGTTGTTGTTGTTGGAGTGAAATGGAAAATTCTTTGTTATATGATGAGAAATTTTTAATTATCCATCAATTGATGAAAAAATTTGAAATTCTCGTCAATCGATGAAAAATTCAATTTTTGATCATTAAGCCATTAGTTTAAATTAGAAACTTATGAAAATAATTTTCAAAATTGAATTTGACACCCTAGTAACCACAAGAATAAACATTTTTTAATTAAGTGTGCTTACCTTGGAGTAAAACTAGGATAGGTGACCTCTTAGGAAGTCTCATTTTTTGTTCTAAAGGTCTTAGAATCTAGAAGCCATAACTTTTGATTTTAGAAGCCTTTTTTAGTCAATAAAGAGTTGTTTCATATAGATTTCAACCTTTCAAGCCCAATGGTGAAGTTAAATCCATCCTAGGAAAGCCCAAAAATTAGTTTTTTCTCCTTGCCCAATATAGTGTCTCGAGATCCTCAAAAATTTAATTTTGGCATCACTCAAGCATATGATATCCATTTTCAACATATGAATAGTCATTTCCAACATTTTTCACCCTTTTGAAATAATGGTGAAATTAGATTTATCATTTGGGTACTGATAATTCAATAATATCATAAATGCAACCTTTTGGGCTTTAATATTTGGTGCATAACCCTTACAGATAGTCTTAAGACCATTATGGCATGTTATTAATTACATTGCCAGAGTTAGTGTTTTTAAGGAGGGTAGACAAGCTGCTAAGAATTAGATAATATAGTTACATATTACTAAAATTATATGATGTTATTAAATATTACTAAAATTAGATAATGTAATTATAAAATTAGATAATGTATCACCATGAACTTTCATTGAGTAATCAAGCTAGTAAGCATGGAATCATGACCTCAATGACATAAATTTGAATATTTGAACACAACAGGCCATACTACTACTTATATTATTGTAATCTCTAAGACTCATTTCAACTTCATGCATTAAGTCAAACCAAGCTGTGTAGATCATGGAAGTTCCATTCCTACTTTTTAGTCATAAATTTGAAACAACAACTTCTTAATGTATTTTGTAATTACAAAATCCAACAATTTAATCACATCACATGTTTATGTCAGCACCATGCTCATGTCGTGGCATATCCTCCTGACACCGTACCATCCCCCCATCCATCAACTTTCTTACTTTTTTACGTTTTAAATCTTCAATTTTTCTTTTTATCTCTCCTTCCTATGGTGTTTTAACTTTACTATGTATTTTCTATTTTATAAAAAATTTAATTTGAAATTTTTATAGAATGCTTATAGTAAGTTTTAACATAACCATCTCTTATTTTATGGATTTGAGGTTTACGATAATTTTTAATGTTTTGGATTGTCTAAATGTAGATGTAATTGGCAAAGGAGTAAGGAATCAAACAATTTACCCACAAATAATGTATGGATAAAATTTTACCAAAGTAATATGTATTTAAGTGGAAGGAAAAAATTATAATATCCACATTATTAAACAATAGTTGTGTGTAACTGAGTTGGTTATGATGAATTATAGTTATGATAGTTTAAGATAGTAATTCCATAATGCATCAAATATGAGGCAATGTATGGGATTAATACTTATTTTTATAATGTGTTATTTATATTGTGTGCTTGTCCTTAAACCCATTGATCTTATGAAGAATCTTTGTCTTGAGTTCCTCAAGGAATCCCTAATTTGATATTATGATATGATGGTTTTGTTGTTTGTATGTTGTGGAACAATACTTGGATTTTCATTTGAGGATCCTTTACCAATGATGCCTTAGTAGATCAACTCACAATTGATGGAAGAAAATTAACAATATTTTAAATTATCCCACTTGAAAATATTTTATTTATGGGAAGTATCCCCCATGACATTATTTCTAGGTAGTGATGAAAGTATGAAATTTTTAGCATATTGTAGAAATCACAACATGGATGGTTGTGCGATCTTTTATAAAGAAGCCAAGTTTGAATTGGTACAAAGATTTGAATGGAGCTTAGAAAATATGATTTTTGAAATTCCAGAACTTCAAGAAATGGATAAGAAGGAACAGTTAAGATTTTAGAGAAATCACATAGCCTTGCATTGATTTTAAAAATTCAATTATCAGGAAGATATGTATGCATGGTTAACACACATTTAATTGCCAAACAAACAGGTTCAAATGTTAGACTTTGTCAAGGATTATACTTGATTAAGCAAATACAAGAAATTTTGAAGAAGAAGTTATTCCTAAGTTATATCAATCCAGTTCCATTTATTCTTTGTGGAGACTTCAATGCAAAAGTTGGAAGTAGTGTTTATCAATTCTTAAAATATGGAAATGTAAAGGAATCTTTGGAAGATGAACCTAATTTGAAAAAGATGTTTTCATCAATTCAACATGCAATTCCATTGGCCAGTGCATATTCTAGTTATTTTGAATCTTCAATAGATAAATTAGATTCTAGAATTCAGGAATAGATGATGTTGATGGATAGCACTCATTAAGAACCATAATTTACCAATTACTCTACTATGATTAATGAAGATGGGTCAACAACATTCTTCATTGAGACTTTGGATTATATTTGGTACGATGCCTGATTCTTTCAAGTAACCAAGTTACTAGAGTTAATTTCTAAAGAAGAAGTTGAGAAGAATCAAGATCAAGCCTTGCCATCTTGAACAAGACCATCTAATCACATACCACTTATGGTAGAATTACAATTACTCCCATTAGTTCATAAGGTTGATCAATATCAAGGATTATCTCACTCTTACTTTTATTTGATTAATCTTATTATTTTATTCATATTTCAATTTATATTTCAATTGGACAAGTAAAATATCTATGATAAAAAATTGGGAATAAAAAATTTGCCATACCTTCACTTGGGTAACCAGATCCAAGTTGCACTTTGTGTGACCTTGGTTAGGACTAGTGATTGGTGGTTGATAAATATTTAATTCACCTTTTGTCATTATCGTAGAAAATGAAGTAAGTATCAAGAAATTAATATTTAATTTTTCATATAATTTTTCTCACATATATCTTATTTGTAGAATAAGTAAGAAACAACTTCAAGTTCAAAGAAGAAATCAAATTATTGAAGCATAGGATCATGCAAGAAAGCATTGGAGCTAGAAAAAGATAGAGAACGTGGACTTGTTCAAGGACAAACAAAACCGAAGTGGGGTAGATTGTCACATCTCCATTCCCAAATGATGTTGTTGCCTAATGAAGATGGTGTCTCTTCATAACAAGTGTTATTGTTATCTTAACAAGACCCAAAAGGGTAGTGGTAACTAAGATCCAAAAGGGCATGTTGTAATAATAGATGTGTCTCTTAAGGTAACCTTTGGGGGTTTGACCTAAGGCATTTATACCCAGGGTTAGAGGTCGTGCTAGCATGGAGTGGCAGAGCTAGTACAAGCAAGTCATGGGAAGCTGGGTGAAGTGGGATAGGAAGTGGACTAGCCATTCCTTCTAGTTGTGTTATAGGCTTAACTATGGTGGCAGTGCTAGATTGCCTCTAAGGGATAGATGCCAAAGGAAGAAAACCCCAAGGAACACTCTCATAGCACAATTTGGATACACTATTCCATATCAATAAAGCATTCTTTTCTTTCTATTTTTGCATTTTCCCTATTATTTCCTTTATACATAATGTCGAATATCACTTATATTGTGCATTTGGTATATTTTCTTTGTATGCATAATGTCTAATATATTGTATATTTGATGTTTTCCATGACATCTAGGGACGGGATGTCACAGTTAAGGCTTTAGTATGGTTCTATGTGTTGAAGGGGTCAAAACCCCAACATTGACATAGTTTGTAATCCAAAAATTGCATGTGTGAGGGCATAGGGTGGGACCCATGGTTTACAAATTTAAAGTTAAAAATTTAAGAAAAAAAAAAGGTAGTTGTTGTTTCCCCCTCCTCACTCCTAGTGTGGCGGATACTTTCCCCTCCTTAGACTTCAGTGTATGTGGAGTTGCCATACACAGAATTAGCAAGTAGGGGTTTGGAGTGGAAATGTTGGGTTTAATGCGTTTTTAGTGTCAAAACTTGTAGAAACTCATCGCACATCACCATTTTATCAACCAACATAGTGGAGGAGAACCTTGGCATTCATTGTTGCAACTAATCTTGTGGAATCTCAATGTTGAAGCTCTTCATTCCTTCTTTTGGCTAGTGTTGAAGCTCTAACCCCTTCAGATTTCAAGTGTTCTCTCAACATTGAGCATGATCATAAAGAAAAATAGCAAGAATCTACACATTAAAACATTAGATTAGGTTGCTAAAAAAATATTTACCTTTCCCAAGGTTGTTTCCATCCAAGGAACTTCTTCATCAATTCCAAGGTAGGCCATTCTTTGCCCTTTTTCATGGTGTTCTAGTCGTTTTTGATGTTTTTGTTAGCAGAAACAGGCCATTTTTCTGAGATCTAATCAAAAGAAGTTCATAAAATCAAATTCCAATGAAATACCATGTCATGTTTTGGCTGTTTTCATGTGGATATAGGGCTACGTTTCTATTTTTTCCTTGGTAAATAATATTTTTAAAAGTAGGCTACTTTTCTACTTTTTTAGATGCTTTTTTTTTTAAAAAAAATTCCATGTTGAGGCCATCTTTCTTAGATCTAGGGAAAAATAATAATTAAAATTAAATTCTAATTTCATCCCACCTAATTATTTTAATGCATTTTGTGATGGGTAGATGTTGGTTTGGCTATTTTGGTCATAATCTATGGTTTCATAATGTTAAATATGTGTTTTTTGGTCTAAAAAAGAAAGTTTTGTTTTGTATTTTTTATTACAAAAAAAACTTATGTTTTGAAAAATTTAATGTTTTTTATTTTTATTGTTTTATTTAAGCTTTGTAATGGATTTGGTCTTGTTCAATTTGGAGTTCTATTGATCAAGTTATGGCTATTTTAGTTTGGTTGTGCAATTGGGGTTTGTGCGATTTTTCAGATTTTCATCAACAGTAATGATTTTTTTCTAAAAAAGTGTCTAATATTTTTAAGTATATTAAGATGAGTGCATGGGGCTTGATTCAAGCTTTCAAATTGTGGTGGAATCCCTCTGTTTGGATCTTGAATGAATGTTTTGTGAATTTTTTCCTAACCTTGCTCAAATGGGGATAATGTTGACGACTACGTTTTGTCTATTTCTAGCTATGTTTCATGTAAGAATGGTTACATGTTTTTAGTTGCAACAGTCATGGATAGAAAGGTCATGATTTCAAGGTTCCTTCCATGGTGGAATCATTGAAATTGGGAATAAGATGAATTTTTTATGGATTTTGTAATAAGGCTACGTTAATTGGTCTAAATTTTATTATAGCACTTTACCCCTTTGAGGATAGATGTGGTTGTCATAGTTGGCATTGTCAACCTCCATGCTCCTGGGGATTATAAATTATGTTATAAATTTTTTTTTGTTCTTTTGTATTAGTAAAATGGCTTTTTACTATTTCTAGTAAGTTTTTTAATTTATGTCTATTATGGCCACTTTTTCTATGTTTTGATGCTTTTTCTAAATGCATGTTTTAAGCTAAGGCATAATTTTGGTTGTGATGTTTTGGTTATAATATTTTTGGCTATGATATGAAGTATAGGAGAGCTTGTAGTAATATATTCATTTTTTGTGAATTTTCTTAAGAAAATTTGAATCAACACCCTAGAGCTTTTTATGGAAGCTAATTTCACCCCAACTAGGATGTGTAAAATTTGTTAAGAAATTATAAGTGTTGGAATGTTGTGTTAATGTAGTTTGTTTGTTTATTTTTTATACTTTCCCCTTGTAGGATCCTACTCAAGCCAGTGCTCATTATGGTTGAGTTGGTTAGTAGCCTTTGCTATCTTAGTCAACCTACAAACCATACTCCTCTTCCTGACTTGGCATTTGAGAAGACATTAGTGTGGTCCTACCCAGGGATAAGGGACTTCCCTGCCTATCTTCTCCAAATTTTAGTGTGATGATGTGCTCAAACTTGTTTGAGGAGGTGGCTGTAGTCATCATGAAGACCTTGTTGCTTGGGTCTGCATGCCTAGTTGCTCGGTTTATAACTGATGGGCCAGAGACTTGAGTAGTAGGAGAATTGGTGGATTTCACCAATCCATGGTACCTTTCAAATATTTGAACCATACTGGAGTATTTATGATACAACATATATAGTACTCTAATGGTGGCACAAAGAGTCCACTTATTTTAGTATCCTCAAGGAATTCTGTACTGATTATAGGGGTAAGCATGATTGTTATAGGTTTTAATATTTTGGTTTTATCTCATTTTGTCTTATCTTTTCTAACTTGTTGGTTTCACATGTGATGAGATGCGACATGCACTGTGCCGCGATATCGTGGCCGCCGCGATATCGCGGTCCACCGCCATATCTATAAATAAGAGGCGGCACTCCCCT
>MNCI01035006.1:207060-223477 GCA_015680685.1 Gnetum montanum | reverse complement strand
TAGAGGGGAAGAGTATTAATGTTGAGGAGGGATGGAAGGTCAATGCTGGGGGTGAAGGTCAACCCCTCTAGGCTGGGTTACCCCACTTTCCATGCTAGAGGTAGGTGAGTTCTACCCCCTTGCATCCCTCCATGCTAGCCTTGAAGTCTCCTAGTTGGCTTACCCCCTTGTAGGATGTGTGTTAGCATAGAGAAATGTATACCCTCCATAAAACCCATTAAATTTCCATTTTTGGCATTCCAAAAGGCATTTTTGACTCCCCAAGCCCAAATATAGACACTAAGTAACTCTTTTCACTTGGGGAATGAGGCTTTTGGTCACTTATGAAGCATTTATCAGCCCCAAAAGTATGAAACATGTGAGATTACCCATTTA
This sequence comes from Gnetum montanum, assembly GCA_015680685.1. Taxonomy (NCBI): domain Eukaryota; kingdom Viridiplantae; phylum Streptophyta; class Gnetopsida; order Gnetales; family Gnetaceae; genus Gnetum; species Gnetum montanum. The sequence continues at coordinate 223,102 of MNCI01035006.1, read as the reverse complement.
TGGGTTACAACATTCACATTTACAATAGAATATTGTATTAGGTTTCATGGGATGGGATTACAAAGGTTTCAACATGAAAATTTGGTGGTGTTTCACCTACCTCAACGTTTGCTCTCAAGTCCTTTAATGGATCTTAGGTTGCAACTAAAGGCTTAATCTCTTTGGACTTCATGATGGAGGAGTAATTCCCCACAATAGCCAATTTCTTAGTGGTGGAAGAGACATCAAGATTCAATCTCATCCTAGGGAGGTCTTGGATAGCTAAATTATGAGTTGTTTTCTCATCCATACATCATAAAATTCACCTACCTTATCAGGAAGGTGAAATAATTATCCATGGTAACAATGTAGTTCCCTTGATGGTCAACAATGTTGACATAGAACAAGGGTCTAAAGTGGGATGTCAAGAAGAAACTCCAATTGTTAACAATGAAGTGCAGGAGCTCGATAGGGTGGAAGATGCCAAAATCAACAACAATGGAATCATGGATGCACCATGGGAAAACCTCCTCTTTAACATGAGTAGCAAAGGAAATGGGAAATAGAAGATTATGCAATGTATACCCTACACCTTTTCTAACCTTTCTAAGATTAGGAAACACCTGCATGGTTGAACATATGTTTCCTATTTGCTTGTCCTATGACCATAGCCATATGGCATTCTCTTTGTTTTCTTAGCCTAATTTAACATTGTTTACACATGCCCTTTTTGCATTAATTTATTTTACCTTATTTTATCCTTTCTTAGTGTGTAACCTATAATTTACCTTTATTTACAATTTACATTTTTATGCACTATCTATTTTAAAACATAAAGCCTAAAAAAGACCACAAAAATTTTAAAATCTAAGAAAATCTATAAAAATTTGTAAAATATAAAACTTACAATTTTTTTTCTTTTAATGTAGTGGGCCCACTAAGGCCTAAAACTAGCAATATGCAAGGCCCACCATGGCATAAAACTAGTAATGCTTTCACAACTTGTTTATAGTAATTATGCCTTAATTTACACTTTTGGTTGCCTAGTCAATTTGTATTTACTTTATCAAATTTTACCATCACAACTGCATGATTTAACCAATTTAGCTGAAGGTAGCCTCATAACATGAACAAAACATGAAATGCATAAGGTGCATGAAACTAAAAATGCTAGAACATAAAAACAAAATTAAAATTTTAAAATAATAGTAACCAAAATATCCGTAACCTACAACCATGGTTGCATATTGTGACAATAGTCTAATCAACAATATGATATAAAATAAACAAAAGTCTAATAGCATAGCTACATTGTGTAGCAATAACATAAAAAATATCCAATAACCGCTCATAAGTAAACAACAACTGAAACTAGCAACAACATCTATACAACATCAATGATAAAATAACTAAATATGTGATCACACAAGTGGAACTAGGATGAAATTGGAGGTGGAGGAGCATCTCCAACATCATCACCACTAGGACCACTACCATCAATTACAGGAGGGACATAAATGAAAATGGAAAGGTCTAATCAACAATCAACATAAACAAACTACAAACTGAACTAAAATAAAATATAAGAAATTTATTAAAAAAAATAAACAAACTTGGGATGATTTTAGAGAAATATCCTTTGCAGGGAAGCTCCAGAGACCAACCTCTAGATGATCAAGAATTTGGTCTTTGGTCATGTGGGTCCAATCCACTTCCCCAAGATTAATGCTAATCAAGATGTTAGTCCATGTGGATAGCTCTTGTGAAAATATAGTGCTACCACTAGAGAAATAATCACCTAAGGAGTTGGAGAATCACCTCCCTAGAAGAAATAATCACCTAAGGAGTTGGGGAATCAGCTACCACTAGAGAAATTTCAAACAACTTGAAGGAATCTCCAACATTGATTTCCCTCATAAACAACTCTAGCTTACACCTCTCAATCAACTCCAGCTACACTTTAGGTAGCTCTTCCTTTTAGCCTTATAGTTTTTCTTGTGGTCCTTTTGTGTCTAATCCCACTTAAGGATCCAAGCATAATAGTCCCTCCACTCCCTCACCTTACGAGCTAATAAGTCCATCTGTAGCTTCTACTCCATGAGGTCCCTAGCAAGAGCAACCTTACTGTGGATGGCTTTCTAATATTGTGTCCATTCGATCTCTTTGGTTTGCTAGGAGTCCCTGTTAGCCACTTCAACTTCCACAAACTCCTTACAATCTTTGTGATATCTAATCTTCTTAGCTTGTTTCTTATTTTCCCTTTTTAACGCTACAACTTGTTCCCATACGAACTCATTAGAATGTTGGCATTCCCACAAGGTTCTTGTGGGGATAATGCTAACATTAAATATATGGCATACAACAAAGTAAGAGGATGATAATATTAACATGTACATATTCAAGGTACGTATGAGTAAAATCCANCTCATATTTATTTTTTGTTTAATAGCCTTGAGAAAAAGATCCTTGAATATATCATTTGAAAAATACATCCTTTGATAAATCTTGCCTATATTGCCAAAAAGCTATTTTTAGTAGTTCTTGCAAATTTACAAACTACTTCATTTGTGCTCTGTGTTTTGATGCATAATGTACTAAAATTCAAAATGAAAGTCAAGCATGCAAATGAAGAAGTGCCTCATGTAGCAATAAAGCTTTTTAGCACCATGATTTCTTTTGCTTCTTGATAGAACCCATGCCTGAAATGGTAGGTCGAGTTCCAGAATGCAAATGAGCAAAACTAAAGATAGAAAAGTCTTTCAAACCTGATATAGACATGGAAAATTAGTCTTAGGTGTAGCTTGTTGTTGATTTCTACAAAATTATGAAAATAGGGATCTGATATATTCTCAAACCATGGGAATGCTACCTTTTCTTTTCAAGTGAAGACATTCATCAAGAGTTTTCACATTAAGAACCTAAATGTGACCTACACTAAGGAGAGCATCAAATTGGTGTACGACTATTAGATGATAGAAAAAATTCAATGATACTTTCATATAACCTTCATGAAATAATTTTCACTTTAGGTGATAGGCTTAGAAGCTCACTAATAGCAACAAAATTGTTGGAATCCCATTCAATGTTTGAAACTTCTAGCAACACAACCAACATAAGCACATAAGACCATCTAAATAACAAATAATAAAATGACTAAAAAATATTTTGAATCATTAAAACATATAACCACAAAATCCATATAAAACAAAATTACATAAACAAGAAAATTAATTAAAATAAAAATAAGCTAAGGTTCTTACCAACATCAGGAGAAATCTATTGCAACTGATCAATCATGTCTTTGTCCATCCCTTACATGAACTCTATTTTGTGTGAAACCTCTAACCATGGTTTCATGTGAAACATAGATGTGCAACCACCTAGTTGAGATTCAAGAGCTAAAATAAGTATGACCATAGTTTAATGATTAAAATCAAGTTTAAACATGAAATTATAAAACACAATATTTAAAATAAAATCCACAAGTACTTAGAACATCATCCAAGATCATAGCAAGAGGTTCACCTAGCTATGAATCATCAAATATAGCATTGAGATCATCCAATGTGACATTGAATAGCCCTGATGAATTGTGATTCATCTAGTTGCGATATTGGACCCATGATATCGAATATGCGATATCAGGTACGCGATATAGCATCCAAGAACAATATCAAATATGCAATATTGTGGTTCCTACGTGGGCCTATGAATACACATGTAGGCACATGGGAAGGGAGTCTTTTTAGTTAGTTTTTGGTGAGTCAGTTTAGTATTAGTGTAGGATCTTTTTTTCAGTTTTCCTCTCAACCCTTTCTCCCAGTGCATGCCCATAGTGTGATGATTGTAATTGTACGAAATCCTTTATTCGAGTATGATGTACTTGGACACGCACATGATTGACAATAAAGATCAAGATTACTTCATCATTGCAGTATTCACTTAGTTTAAATTACTTAATTAATTATTGTTTTCATAGTTAATATCTCTTCACCCTAAACTCCTTAAACACGAAATGAGTACGACTTAATCATGAGCATTTAAGTGGGACTACTTGGTAACCTAGTAGCGTACCTAGGATCTACGCTTGGTAATCCTAGTAGTAGTCATGCACGAGGTCCAAGATGTGTATGGATGATTAAGGAATGGATGCTTATCAAACTTATGCTAGCTTAGACTCTCTCTCTCTACCTCCTCTTAGAATAGCTTTCTCTCTCCCTTTACCCTCCTAGCTTAGCTAAGATTACTTTCCATTGTCTTGAGGAGTAGCATTAGTTTAGGGACACATCATATACCTCACTCTAGACTAAACCATACGTGACAAAGCAAATACTAGTCCAAGTGGGAAGATAATGAACTATGATCAGCAAGTAACTATCTAGATACCACAACTAGCCCGTCTGTGGAGTTCGACTAGATTGTGCGTGAAACACTCGTATTCGTATGGTTGAGTGTAGGGGTACCTGACCACTCATCATCAGTGCCATTGCAGGGGATGGTGCTAGTTATTTCGATTAGTTACATCATACAAGATCACTATAATAAAGTATTCATGATACATATTTTAGGAAAGAAAATTAATTTCAATTAAGTCACACAAATTCACACACAATGTCTCTCTCACAAGACTATGATAATGGAAAAAATAGTAAGGAAATTCATTGGACAACCAATGAACTATATGATGATGAAGATGAAATTTGGAGTACCCAATCTGATGTAGGGGTTTCTTATAAACATAAATGAAGAAAACATCATCCCAACTCATGAATGCATAACTTACCCAGTGACGATGAACCCCTACTGGCCACTACAAGCCTAACGCAAATGCAAGAGGCTATTCAAATATCCCACAGGCATTGTAATGAAAGCCGTCTACCCAGGCTTGACTTAAACAACTTTCCTAAGTTTTCAGGAGGCTACAATTTAGATCCACAACAACATTTACAAGCCTTCTACGATGCTTGTGCATGGAACAACATTGATAATGGATGGAAAAAACTTAAGCTCTTTCCTCTAACACTCATTGGCTAAGTAAAATTATGGTATAGGTCATTAAAACCAAAATCAATCTGATGTTGGCCAATAATTGTAGAACTATTCAATGAAAGATATCAAACTTATGCAAGAGTGTCAGCCTTGAGGAGACAAATCCAAGAGTGGAAACAAGTGCAACATGAACCCTTGGACATGGCCTTAGAAAGATATCATGCACTGTTAAACAACTACCTAGGCCATGGGTTCTTTGAGGAAATGCTAATGTACCATATCATAGATGGGATCCATAATGAAACAAGGGAGACCCTAGGGATGTATGCTTGAGGTCAATTATATGAACTTTGAATCCATCAGTTCCAAGAGCTTATTAAGTAGGTAGCAAAAGAAGAAGGAGAAATGGATAAGTGGGAGAATTTTGAAAAATCTCAACAGGCCCAAAACATTAAATCAACAAGGGCCCATGATAATGAAGAGGAGAAATCAACTCACCTCAAAGAGGTGGAACCATCTTTGCCAGTACTACAATCATTGGATGAAATTGAGGCAAAGATCAATAAGATGATGGAATGGATGCATAAAAAATGTAGAGAATATGCCAACATTATTGGAGATAGAGTTATGACAACCCAAGAAATAGGAAAAAACACCTTTAGATGGTCAGAAAGAAAGGTTGAAGAGAATAAGAACTTAACTACCAATCATACATATCAATGCAACATTTGCCTGTACAATCACCCCAAGGTCCAATGCCCAATCTTATCACATTTACATGAGCATTGGGGAAGAGTGTTACATCCAAAGTTCATACAGAGATACTGTGTTCAATCACAATGGCAATAATCCTAGTCATGGGGAGGCCACCCTTAAATTGGTTACACGCTTCATACCATCTGAACCTAAGTGCTTATCAAGTCCAACATCCTGTTTCTCCAACTAGGTCAACATCCTCTATCTCACCATATTATTATCATTCTCCTCAATACTATCAACCCATATCCTCTCCAACACAACCACCACCTTGGATACCTTACACTTCTCCTCAATTTCAACATTCTAATCCTTCACCTCCTTCTACATTGCCACCAAGTGTTCCAGAGGGTTTTGCACCATAGCACCAACCCACGAATGTTACTTGTGTTACTACTGACAATAGCAATGGAGAATCTTCCCAACACCGAAGACGTCCCTTCTTTAGGCATGAATGTAAGAAGGGATAGCACAATTCTGAGCCCACTGTACCTTCCAACCCAGCACAAGTCCAACACTGTGGTGCAGCTCCTCCTCGAACCCAATGCTTCGTGTTACTTTCTCTGGGCCACCAACCACTACTCCAACAACCCTGGGGCCCAATGAATATAATCACCAAGGAAGATAGATTGATCCTTGAATACCATCTTATGGTCAAGGGTGCCATAGTGGGTCAACCACTCATCAATTGACTACATCTTATAAATTGCCCCACTATGCTTACTGTAATCAAGTGTGTGAACCCCAATGGGGTAAGTATGATCGAGTCCCAATATTTCCAACATGCAAGGATTCCAATCTTCCACTTATTAATTTTGGCCATGCTCAACCATTCAGTTATAGGGGGTATCCCCCATTCTAACAGTAGTAGAATTAATAAATGTTTTCCTCTTCTTTAATTTTACAATTTTTTGTTTTCTAGTTTTTCATCTTTTAGTTTATTGTTTTGTCTTTTTTATCTTTTTATCTTTTTATGAGTAATCTCATCTAGGAATAAAACACTCATATGAATTGTTGGTTGAGGTGTTTTTTTATGCTATCAAGTCTCAGGTGACTAATTATTTGGACAGCGAGCCCACAACATCCATCTATCCATTCCATTAATAAGAGGTTCTACTCTGGGTACAATGATATTCTTGATATCATTGAAACTTAAAGTAATCTTGTGTTCATTATACCCAAGGAAAGAAGGATGGACTAAGCAGGAATGACTAGGGTGTGACATCAAGGGGACTTGTGGATTCTCTTGGTGACATCTGTAGGAGTTATCATGTAGCTTGGTTGTACTAAGATCCTTATAGATCTAACAAAAAATGGGAGTAAGAGTAATCAAAATGCACTCAACCAGAAAAAATATTGCTATTCTAGGGGGTCCCACTGGAAATACATGCATCCATGCCTAAAGGTAGGTGGCTTCTCTGGCTTAAGCATTCATTCAAAAAAAGAAGAGCAGAAAAAGAGTGCCACAAAGTAAAATCACTTCTTCCTTGTATGAAATGCCAAGTGATCGTACACCTTGTCATCATAGTGCTCTTATGGTTGTCCATCATGGGATGAAACAATGCGATGTCACTGATTGGAGGAATGGACTTGGTCTTGATTTTGGAGTGACAGGAAAATGACACATTAATCATGCCTTACACTAGGGATTCATTCTACCCTGGGCCAGTTACCTCATGTCCCAATCTCTGCAATCCCTTCTAAAATTTGTCTCACCTTGCTATTCATGTAATTGGGACTTGTGTCTTGTATAGCATTGAATTCATATCTCATCATGGTGGTATCTACATGTGTGTGTTTTGTGGAATTGGTGTGGATTGCATTTAACCCTTCTAGTGCCTATCAACATTTTAAGGTGTGGTTATGCAAGGGCATTATAGATCGAAACCTACTTTGGGGAGGCCCCACTTGCACAACCTTTGTAATTTACACTTATAACACATCTCCCACACATCATTCAACACCTTCTAAGTATTACCAACATTCTTCTTTCCCTTATTTTCCTTTCGGTTTAATCGTTCCTATGGGCTAACACATGTCCCTTTTCCCTACTCTTCATGGTTTTCATTGTTAGATTTTACACCATTATACTCTTTGTGCCTTCAAAAATAGTTTTTATTACCTTGGACCGCTTTACATTAACCTACATGTCCTCAATTTATACATTGGAGTTTAAAAAAAATTTGGTAAATTTTTCAAGTGCCCTATTTTCGATAGGACGCGATATCGGGTCCTCGATATTGAGTCCAACGCAATATCAGGTCCCCACTAATGGGTACACGATATCACATCCTTAATATATATATATATATATACATGGACCCCCCTACGCCTGTCAACATCATTTGTAACTATTCATGTGGGGGAAGTTTTTCAAATTTTCTTTTATGACTTGTGATTGTGCATCTCTTGCTTCGATCATCATAACTCGCTCGTTGGTGCTCTGATTTTCATTCTATCTAAACCTACTTGAACCTGGAGTGTTCAACTTAGTTGTGGGGGAGGGTTATACACTGAATTGTGCATAAATGTTTTTTGAAATTCATCATCACCCGAAGGACACTATCAAGGGTAATTAGTTATAAAAATAATGAACATGTGCCCAAAATAATTACATCTCCTTATCTGGGAAACTAAACTTTGAAACCACCTAAGTAAAGTGGACCAAATATTAAAATCTTTTGGGGGACAATTCCATAAAAATTCCTAGCCTTAAAATCACACAGAATCAGAATATACTCATTAAGGTAGGAAGTAAGATATAACTTAACTTTGGTAAGCAACCTTACTAATGATTGGCCCCATGTGATTGTAGGTGGTCCCAAAGCATGGAAAACAAGAAGGTCCCTCTCAAGGTGTGTTTAAGCAACCTAGAAGAGGTAGAGGATAGATGCTTGCCAAACAACATGCAGTGTAGGAGGAACAATTGTTTAGTATCCATCAAGATGAAGGCCCTGCTACTGTACAAATAGACAGGTAAAAGGAATAGCTCCTATAGCACTTGAATAGGGATGACACCTCACGTTGTCCTTGGAATGTGTCTACGCTATTTGTGAAAGGTACACATTAGCTACAATGATCGTGGAATTGAACTTTGAACATTTCATAGAAGTCACTCCTGAGGCCATTAGGGACCACCTCAAAGGGTTCCCATTATGGCCTATCCTCTGCGAAAGCAGTGCCTAGTACTTAGGAGAAACGTACCAATTCTGGCACAATAAAGAAGAAGGCACCACAATTGAGATTTTTGGTGTGTCTATTGATTTTTTTCTCAAAGCCATTTCGGAAGTGTTAAACCTTCCAAATGTAGGGCCAAAGGTTGCTTGTCTATCTACTTGCTCTGATGCTAATGTGCGATGGGTTTGGTTAGACAAATCATATGGTAAAGAAGATAATACCTACGGAGAGTTGACATTGGAGGAGAGAATCTACTTTAAAATTGGAACTTATCACATCTTCTCCACAAAAGGACTAAACAGAACTTCAACATATGCAGCAAGAGGAAGTGCGATATTGATGGAAAAGGTTAATGCTAACTTGCCTCATCTATATTTCATGGAGATCTTAAGGTAGTTTGAAGAACACAAGATAGGGAAATTTGCATTGCCCTTTCCTTGTCTCATCAGGAAGCTATGCAAGCATGCTAGTATTCGAGGATAAAGCAATGATGTCCTCAAGAAAACCCAAAATGCTTCATGCGCTAAACTACTAAAGCCACCAATGGCAAGGAAAATTGCTGGTAAGACACTCGGGCCAGAACAAGAGCAAGAACAAATGGTGGGACCCACTACAACTCAACTTGCAGGGCCTAGCCAACCTCCAAGCATAGGATGTAGTCAACAAAAAGAAGCAGGGCCTAGTACGAGCAAGTGAGATCAACCACCACCACTACCGTAGGAATATCGACTGTCGATGAGCCATCTTAGGGACATTGCTAAGATGGTTAGTTGAGAAAGTCATGATGATGCAAATCTCTTCTATGTCATTGATTATACCGTACATTCCACTATCTCTATAGATTATGCATGGGAAAGGTGTCCATTCAAACAGGAGGAGAGGAGAGTTATTGGTCACAACAAATTTCAGGGAATGCTGCATCCTTTTAGGTGCAACTAGGAGCTAGTGAAGGGGCCACAGTGGTGGTCATGCAACACTAGGATGTAGCAGAAGCCATAGAGGTGGTCACAGACCACATCAAGGAATCTTTTAATGTCCCTATTATGTGACCAAAAAATCTCACAAGAGCACGAGATACTCAAACTCTGGTCCATCCCTCAATGACTCCTACAAAGCATGAGGATGTGCTTGACCAATTGCTGTAAATAGAACAGGTGATGACATCCTTGTTTGACATCCCACAAGATATTACAGTAGCATAATTAGACCTCATTTCCACCAAGGGAAAGCTGGTCATGATAGAAATAATGGCTAAGCACATAGAAGTAGAAGTTGCAAGACTACAAGAAAGGCTTGTAACCCTGTAAGCTGCACAATGAGATCCCTCTTAATTCATTCCTGCGGATCAGTTGGACACCTTCAAGACTAAGAAACTCAACAAATTGCTGGTGGAGAATAAAAGGGTGGTGAAAGAAAAAGAGAAGGCTGATTGGGATGCCTCCATGAAACAAGTGCAAACTTATGCACATGCCAAGGTACTCAAGGCCTTAGAAGAAAAAAACAAATAGCTTGTTGTTAACAATCTTCGGTTGACCTTTGTAGAGAAACAGAAGAACATTCTTGAAGAACATTTTTAGTGGTTGTGAGAATAGCTAATTAGGATCAACTAGGACATAAACCATTCAACCAAGGAAAATTGAACCCTCTCAATGGAGGAGGTACGTATCATCCGTCAGAAGATGGCCATCGAAATAAGCGAGTGGTAGAATGAGGCCAAGTGGCATGAAAAGTTAAAAGATCACTTCTGAGATGAGGTGGGAATGTACAAAGAACTCATCAAGAAGGAGATCCATATGGCCAAGGTTCAGTTCAATTCTTTCAGTGCTCCACACACTAATTGGTGTGCCATATTGGACACATATGCATTTGCCCACCAAGCGGAACTTAAGAGCTGAGACCTATAGATTCAGGATCTTACAGAGTACATGGAGTTGGAAAATCTATGGTATGCCAACCTAACCATGTTGACAGTAGGGCGCCTAAGGATAGAGCTTGAGAAGTAGGTAGCTACCACCTATGCCAAGTATGAAGTAGAATTTGTAGAACACAAGAAAACATTACAGAAGTTGGAAGTCATAAATTCTGAATTGGAGGTGGCTAAAGCAAGCTACCAAGGATAAAAAGATGTTGCAATGGACTTGGCTTGATGGCTTACAGATTTTTAGAAGTATAGAGAAAAAGCCAAAGCCTACGAGGAGGAATGACGGTTGTTTGTGGCCTGGTACGTCAAGGCAAACAAAATGTTTTTGCAACTACCATGCCCATGGGAGGTGTTGACTCCATCAAACATTGGATCATTAGCATGGACAACATAAGACCCTAGAGCTGAAGAGGAGAAACTCCAGGAACTACTTCAATGTCATCAAATCCCAAAACCTGGAGCACAAGATAAGGGAAAGCAACCCATAGAGGAGCCACCACCACCAAGAATCACATGAGTTCCATCCAACCTTGTAATTTTTGGAATTTTGCATTTTTCATGTTGTGTCCAAATTTTGTTCTATTGAGTCCTCCACTATGGCATGAATAGATTTCCTATCAATCAATAATCCCATACCTATCCACTATGTAATCAATGGGGCTTGTTCTCATTTTGACTCAAGGATAATTTTTCATTCAATTATGGGGGTATGATGAATCATGATTCATCTAGTTGCGATATCAGACCCATGATATCGAATATGTGATATCGGATATGCGATATCGCACCCAAGAATGATATCGGATATGTGATATCATGGTTATTTCATGGACCTATAAATACACATGTAGGCACACCAGAAGGGAGTCTTTTTCGTCAATTTTTGATGAGTCAGTTTAGTGTTAGTGTAGGATCTTTTTGTTAGTTTTCCTCTCAACCCTTTCTCCCAGTGCATGCCTGTAGTGTGATGATTGTAATTGTATGGCATCCTTTATTTGAGTGTGACATACTTGGACACATACATGACCAGCAATAAAGATCAAGATTACTTCATCATTGCAGCATTCAGTTAGTTTAAATTACTTAATTAATTATTGTTTTCATAGTTAATATCTCTTCACCCTAAACTCCTTAAACGTGGAATGAGTACAACTTAATCACGAGCATTTAAGTGGGACTACTTGGTAACCCAGTAGCGTACCTAGGATCTACGCTTGGTAATCCTAGTAGTAGTCATGCACAAGGTCCAAGATGTGTATGGATGATTAAGGGATGGATGCTCATCGCACTTAGGCTAGCTTAGATGCTCTTTCTCTACCTCCTCTTAGAATAGCTTTCTCTCTCCCTTTACCCTCCTAGCTTAGCTAAGATTACTTTCCATTGTCTTGAGGAGTAGCATTAGTTTAGGGACACATCATACATCTCACTCTGGACTAAACCATACGTGTTAAAGAAAATACTAGTCTTGGTGGGAAGATAGTGAACTACAATTAGCGAGTAACTATCTAAATACCACAACTAGCCCATCTATGGAGTTTGACCGGATCGTGCGTGAAATGCTCGTATTCATATGGTTGAGTGTAGGGGTACCTTGCCACTCATTAGCTCCTCATCTTCATGTCTATATAATGCCTTCTCCTCTAGGAACTTTTGTTTAGCCTTTGCTTGGGCCACTAGTTTATGTTGTTTTCCTACAAGAACAATGAATACAAGACATAGAACCACTTAGCATATTTTGCCTAAAACAAAACACCTACATAGTGATATAATGTGAAACAAAAATACTAAATAAATTAAATAAAAATAACATAATAAGATGTACCTACAACCACATGATGCACTTGACCAAGTTTCATGATGAGTCTCCTCTTCATAGGCTGCTCAACAACTAGTGTTGTCTCCTCAATCATAGGCCTCTTTAACTTTTCTCTAATTGCTCTATTAGCTTCAGCATGTAACTCCTTGGCCTTTTGAACATTCCCATGGGTAACTTGGGGTTCCATTTTCATGTTATCAGGGAAAGGACAATGCATATCACTAAAATGCTTAATGATGACAGACAATGATTTCCCAACATCCTCTGGTGGATCTTGAGCTTGCATGATTGGAAAAACATGTTTTATCCAAGGCTTAGAAAGTTGGAATGGATCTTGGCTTATCCATTGTTCATGCTTTTGCACCATCAGGAACTTCATGAACCTCCTAAGATATGTTGCAAAAAATAAAAAGTTCATGTGACATATTGTTTCAAGATTCTCCTAGAGTTTTAGGATCTCCCCTTATAGCCTAGAAACCAAATGAACAACCTAGTTAAACTGAGCATCCTTGGTGAGGACCTCAATTATGGTCCATCCCTATTCAATGCCCAGAGCCTTCTTTTGTGACAACAACTTTGGAAACACCTAGGACCAAAATAGCAGGTACATCTCATTTACCTCTATGACTTGACAGTCCCTTAGAGTCAATCTAGAGTGGCTGAAATGAGTATTTAGCCATTATTCCACCTCCTCCTTATGGTCCACCTCTTTCCTTATTTTGGTGGCAATGTTCACTCCCTCACAAGGGATGCCAAAGAGGTCATTAAAGGTAGATTCATTGACAATCAAGGTAATATACATACCATGAACCTAAGTGACAAACTTCTTCACTCCTTTATTAAAGGATTTAATGACGTTCGCCATCTTAGGGATAGGGATGATTGGCATAGGAGCCATGAACAAGTCAATCAAGCCTACACTAGTGATCCTAAGTTGGATCTCCTTGGGTGCTTGACTGGCCAACCCATGCTATGCTGCATCCACCTCATTGAACTTGAGGACAAGTGTCTCCTCAACAAATCCTAAAGTAATCTTGGGTACGATGGATGATGGTGTAGCCCCTACAACACAACAAACAAAACCCATTAGATTTGGCATAGGCACATCATAAAACACCTAGAAATAATAAAAAATGATAAACATTAAACATAACGAACTAAAAAAATACTTATGGACACACTGATAAAACTAGTAAGATAATCAAAACCAAGATAACCAAATAGCTATATAACTAGAAAACATTAACATTGCATGAAACAAAACAGAAAAAAAATGAAAATAAGCATTCTTACTTTGTTCGCTTAGAGAAGGTAGCATGGGTACCCTGAGGGGCATGCATGTTTATGCCCTAAAATCGAGGATACCCCATCAACTATGGGCTATCATATTGGCTAGGCATGTATGGTAGGGTTGGAAATAGAATGAGGTATTCCTTCCAAAGTTATCCTTGAGTTGCTACATCACTGCAAGCCTCACTACTTGGTTCTTGATAAAGACCTCCAGTACTCTTTGGGGCAAGGGTAAGAGCTAGTTGATCTTGACCAACCCATGGTCATCTACCCTATACCTACAAGCATTCAAACTCAAACAAAAATTGTTAAACCAAAGTGGCTCAATGAAACCATAAATCTTAAAATTACGCTTATTCTTCCACATGGTAGATGATACTCAAGGGATTCTGGAATAATGTGTTGATGTGATGACCAATCAATAATGCATTGTTGGCATTATATTGAATATATTTAAGCATATCCTAGATTTTTAACAACTTATGTGTCCCTCTAGTGTATATGATATTGAACTATTCACCCTCAACACAAGTCTTATGATTATTAACTATGAATTTGATGATCAAGCTGGCAAAATGGGGTAGTAGGGTTTCCATGATGACAGTCGTTGTATGAGATGCTAAGTGTGACCACATCATCACACTGAGATTCTATAACAAGAAGGCTAGAAACTCTTTCACTCCTAGCCTAAACCAAAGGGAACCACATTCCAACACCATATCAGTAGGTGGGGTGTTATGCTCTATTGTGTGGATGTAACATAGGAGCCTAACAAACTTGATCACTACTAGGATGGATTTCAAGAATGCCTTACACAACCCAACAATGACCATTATGACCTTACATCACCATAACTAAAATTTAACCATTAAATAATAAAAAAAATTACATCCATAATGTTACTGTTTCCACATCAAAACCAAACAACAAAATACACAACTTACAACCATTATAACCTAAAACAAGGCTTATCAAAAAGATGAGGAAAAAGCCAAACAACCCATGAAAACCGATGGCAACTTCATGGTGGAAAATTGCATAAAAATTGTAGAAAGTTTTTGTAAATTTTTTTTTTGAGAGAATGTTCGGGAGTGTATTACTGAAAGAAAGGTACACGACTATACAAGTACAAGTACAAGTGGGGGTGGCCCACCCCGAAAGGGGGTGGGGGGGGGGGGGCCACACCCCACCCCCACGAGGAACCCAAAAAGGAAGGGGCAGGAGCAAGGGAGAGAGGGGAAGAGCTAGGGGTGGGTCGGCAACTGGTGGCAGGCACACCGAGGCAACTCCAACTCATGGAGCATGTCCATAGTAGCCCGATGATCCTCCGTGTCGACGAAGTTCGCGGCCTGCTGGAACCCCTGCAGAAGAGCCTCGCGCCTGTGCCAGTCCAGCGACGAATCCCCCGCATATGGCTGGAGTCTAGCGGACGTACGCCGGATGTGCCTTCTGAGCTCCCCCCAGGAGCTCTCACAACTAATACCAAGGACAGTGTACCGGCAGTGCCCCCCCCTAAGCCACTGGCGAGCGCTGTGCTGATGCGCCCGGTCGAGCTGCCGCTGCCGCTGCAGTGTAAAAATTTTGAAACCATGAAAATTAACCTATATTGAAACCTAACCTATAATAACAGTTGCAAAATCCCAACTTGAACTTAACAAAATTTTCACTAGAAATCCTAGTTTACAGTGAATTTATCTGTAGTAAAAACTCTAGGAAGACTAGTTGAAAATTTTTGAAAAATTATAGTAGCTGTTGGAAAAAAAATACAACTTGTAACTAACCTTAGGGGATTTTAAACATGGCCACAAAAATACTAGAAATAGACCAACTCTACCCATATCACCTAGGGGGTTTTGCAGTTACAATAGTCAAAATTGCAACTATATGGAGCAGTTAACATCAACTAAAAAATGATAAATTTGCACTAAAAAAGTTATTTCTAAGTTTAAGTACCATGCATACACAAAAAATCAAAAAAATTTAATATCAACATTGTAGTATCAAGCCTAGGAAAAATTCACACAACAACCTAAAAACACTTTGAAATCTCATTAAAAACCCAAACTACATAAAAACAACTATTGTAGAATATTGGGAAAAAATATGAAAATTTT
>MNCI01035006.1:189647-206977 GCA_015680685.1 Gnetum montanum | reverse complement strand
CCCCCAACATGACCCTGGGCATCCCTAGGAAGCTAGAGTATTGGAAAAAATATTGTTTATAGTGTCAATGTTGTCATCTTTGAGGGGGTAAAAACCCAAAATCTCACTATGCATTGTCCTATGGAAAAATTCATAAAAATTTAACTGTAGGCAAGAATTTAGTGATTCCACCACCAAAAAAAACCAATAAATAGTAGACAATAATCTTACTATCTAGAAATGAAAAATTCTATTCCATTTTCTAGCAAAAAAATTTAAAAGTGGCACTACTATTTTGGCTATAAAGCACTAAAAACACATAGAATATGGCAAGATAAAATTTTGAATTTGGTATCAACAAATATCAAAATTAAAATGACACTGTAACCATGTAATTATGATCCAAATCTAGCATAGGAATTTTACAAAATCAAATTTCATGTAAACAGTAAGCCTACATTAAGAAAAATGCCTAGGTTCTTGATGAGAAATTACAAAAAAGGGCTAGGAATTGTGTACCTGGAAGTCATGGTGGAGGATCCTTCTCCTAGTAGAGGCCATGGTACTTGAAAGCCCTTTGGTAGTTGTATCTACCTCTTTCAAAGCTGGGTTTTTGTTCATGCCCATCCTTCCTTTTGACATCATGATTAAAAATGGTAAAAATCCTCCAAGTCTCCTTCAATCCTGTGCAATTGCATTGCTCCTTGGTGAGTTTTGCCAAAACCATGCTAAGGAATAGATGAGATCTAGAGAAAAAATTACTAAAATGGCTTAGAAGCTATGTGCTACCTATGAGAAATGGGTTTTGGAAATGAATCTTGTAAAATTGATATGTGAAAATGAATTCCACACTTATGCATCGTCAATCTAAACATCTTACTCAAAAGCACCCACTAAACCCATAGTGAATTGTAAGTTCATAGGAGAAAAGTTGGAACCATGCTAGTTTGGTGGGAGTTTTTGAGCCAAAAAACCATTTAAACTTAGGTGGGCCCCACTAGATTCCTCATAAAAGAAAAACATCAAAAATCCTAATACAATGGGATTTACAACTCATACCCATATCTATGTTGGGGTTAAGTTCCTTAAAAGCCTTGGAATGCATTTGAAACCTCAATTACTATCAAAACCTACCCCCTAGCCATCCATTCATAACACATTGAAGACAAAAATTGCTATACGAAAATTAAAAATTGGAGGTTGACACATTTGAAAATACTAAACACTGAGGAAGGTCCAAACCCCTATCAAAATTAGCTATTTTAAGTAACTATACTAACCATGACTTCAACTATGTTAGCTAGTGTAGTCCCAAGGAGGATGATAATTTTAAACATCAACCAAACTTCCAATAGACTATAGAATGATTACTCTAAACCTTAAATCCTAGTTGGAATCTCTAGTAGCTCTAGAAGCTCTTGAAACCCAACAAAAAGTATTAAAATCACTTGTTTTGAATGAACCACACTAGGAGGCACCCCAACCATGCATGGTTGGCAAGTGTTTGGTCATCATATGTCATAAATAGCCTTCAAAGTTGCATTTCTTGATCCTTACACCACCTTAGAGTCTCCATTCACATTGAAATGTCAAATAACCAAGCAAAGTTAGTTAAAACCCCACTCCAAACTTGGAACCATGTTGGAAGACACTTCAACCATGTTGGCCAACATGGTCCTAGTATGGTTGGTTGGAGTTTGACTGTCAAATGCCAAAAATGACCTTCAAAATGATATATTTTAGCCTTGAAACCTCTTAGGATGTTTGGTAACCTTAAAAAGCCAAGAAATAAAGGAGAAATGAGTTAAAACCCACTTCAACCCTAAAGCCATACTAAGAAGCCATGGGAATATGCTAGCCAACATGGTTTGAGTGTAACTCCTCCATGAAAACTCAAAAATAGACCATAAATAAATCAAATCAACATCCTAATGCATCATTCCAATCCCAAAACCTTGCTGGAAGCATCAAAGATCATCAAAGCCTAGAAATTGAGTCAAAAATGACAAAAATCCATCACATTCCTTCCATCCACACTAGGCCTATGTTGGCCAATGTAGTCCAAGGGGGGATGGCCATATTGAGGCTCAAATAACCTTTAAGATTAACAATTTCAAGCTTAAACCCTAGCCATGAACACCAATAACCATGAGGACTCAAAAAATTGATTAATTTGTCACTAGAACTCATAAAACGTTAAGACCCAAATGTAACTACACTGGGGGAGGGCTAGAGCCATGCTGGTAAGCATGGCTCTAATGTAGTTGGGATTCCAAGAGGGTTTTACTAGCATTATGTCACTCCAAATGAACTAAAACTTAATCGAGAAAGCCTAGAACTTTAAAAACCTGGAACTAGCTAAAATTTGATCCTATTTTGACCATCAAGAGCCCAATTTTGATCCATCCACACTAATGGTACTTGCTAACTAGCATAGTCAAGGGGGATGGTTCCAAACCTCACTTCCAAAAGTTTGTTTTAGCCTTCAAACGATCGATTCCCAACCTTGATGCCCCTACACTATCTTGGAAAGCTAATAGAACATAAATCCTAACCTTGGGATGCCACAAATCCATTTTTCTCATCAAGCCAAAATATCCAACATATCCCTAGCATGGATAAAAGTCCTATGTAGTATTTGTGACTTCCAAAGGGTCAACTTGACAAGAAAGTTGACCAAAATTCACTCCTAACCATTGCACTAGCAATTCAAAACATCAGAACTGAAAAAATAGCCATAACAAGCCATGAAACTCACTTTTTGACAAGAGCCATGCTGGAGCTTACCCCATCCATGTTGGCTAGTGTGGATCCAGCATGGGTTTAGCATAGTTGGAGAATGGGGTCTCATTTTAGCCTTTAAACAACCTTGAAACGATCCTCCCCAAGTTCCCAAATTTTCCCATCAACCTTCTAGCCTCATACCATGACCTGCTAAGGCCTAAAACTAGCAAAATCTAACCCTAATTGATAAACATTGATAATGTTTTATCCCATGTTATCCACCTTTACTAGTTTGTCCTTGTTCCATTGTGTTTTTATGTAGTTTGACCTTGGTATGTATTATTGACCTTTGTTTCCCTATTATTTGATGTTATCTTGCTTCATTTTTTTGTAATTTCAACATTATTTGACCTTATTTCATCAATTTTTTCTATCATTTGGCATCTTTTGACCTTAGAGAATTGGTTTTAACATCAATTTATACCATTGGACATTACTGTGACCTTGTTTGACCATACAGAACATCATTGGGTGGAATTTGACCATCATTTGGGCTCCATTTAACCCTATTTGGTCATCATTTGGCTTTGTCCCATTTAGTTTGCCTTTGATTTACTCTATCTACCTTATCCTATCTCGTATGACCTTTGTTGATCATGTTTTAGCCTTGTTTGACCTTATTTGATGATGCTTGATCATCATTAAGCTATCATGTGGCCTTTATTTAGCCTTATTTCATGATGTTTATCCTTTGATACATTATACCTAGTTTAACTTCCATTTTATAGCCTCCATTGATAATGCTTTAACCTTAATTAACATTGGATGGAGTTTGACCATCATTTAACTCCATTCTACCATCATTTGGCCTTTGTTTAACTTTGTTTAGCCTTTGTTTCACCTTATTTATCTTCACCTACCTCTTATAGCCTTGGTAGACCTTGTGTGACCATTGATATAACCTATTTTAGCCTATCCATGCATAATTACTAAAGTATTTTACATTATTTTGGTATCATTTTCTCATTTTATCACACATGTGCTGATTAATGTGCTTATGTTTGACATGATCTAATTGGAGAATGGTTACCTAGAGACAATATAGTTTGCCTTTGAGACTAAACGAACCTCATGGTGATGTTGAACAATTCATTGACCTCAATCATTTAGATCTTAAGCCTAAGAGCCTAGTCAACCACATAGCCTTGATGAAGAAACCTCTTGAGTGGCCAGAGAACCTAGTTAAAACCCTTGATCTTGAGATTGGCGACATTAACAAAGATCCTCTAGGTGAGGTTCTTCTCATGACACATAATGGTGAGGAGAAAACACTAAAACTAATTTTCTCACTAGAACCTCAACAAGCTCAAGATATCACCAAGGTCCTCCAAGGCAAAATTAAAGCCATCAATTACCTTAGATTACATCTAACATGTACATGTTTTCTTGTAGTGTTATTTACCATTGTTAAAAACTTGTAGAAAATGATTGATTGTTAAAAACAAGTGAACCTACATAATCTCTTCTTATCTTTATCTATCTCTCTCTATTTAGCCCAATGAATGCACTATAAGCTTTGTAAATTTGAGACACATTACATAGATCTCTCCATGTTGCATTGATAGTGACCTATGATGGCCTAGTTTGCTAGTGGTCTTATGTAGCCTTATGCATTGTATTATAACATGTTTTCTTTATTTTTTCTTCTTGTCATCTTAGAGTTGTGCTTGTAGGATGAAGCCTAAATTCATTACAAGGTGCAACTTATTGTAGCAACAAGTCATTGTGTGACCTTCATGCATAATATTTGGTGAGCTTGTCCTGTTGTGGCAAGAGTGTTTGTTTCACATCATCTCCATTACCATTCCTTGGGCCCAACCCTGTAGCCTAATTATAACCTTCCTTACCTAGAATAATAAGGGGAACCTATGTTTAACACTCATGCATTATGGTCATGTGATGTTTCCTTCTTCATGTTGCACCATCAAGTTTTTTGGGTGTAACACATCTCATTCAACAAGAAAACCAAATCAAACTTAGCCTTGGTAATGAAACCCAATGAAGGATTCACCCCCCCCCCCCCTCCCCCTCCTAAATAAAAAGTGAAAAAAGAAAATTTCTAAGAATTCAAAAGACCAATGAATATCAAAAGATAAATCAATGGCTCCAAACAAGTAGAGGGAGAAGCCTAATGGCCAAAGAAACATTGGAGTAATGTGTTGATTCCTCTAAACCATTATTGAGTGATTAACACTTCAAAGAACGAAGCACAAAGACCTCATCAATTAGCCAAAAATGTCACCACCACAACCATAATTATGATTACCAACATTTGGAACTCATTGGTAACCCTGTGACCACTACCTCATATCCAAATAGAGCCTTCAACCTCTATCGCATCACCGTAACCTTATCTCATCATCATAAGCACTCTTTAACATGGTTCAACACTAAAAAATTAAGCATAGAGAGGGAACTTTGATGATAAACCTATAGTGGTGTTTTGTATTCTTTGTCAATGTCTCTTGGGTTAATCCTCCAAACATCAACAAAGAGGGTCCAATGAAACACCACCAAGAAAATGGATGTTCAATCCTTCACCATTATGACCTTCACCCCTATACTTGAGGTTGGCTTTTCATTATAAAATGTGGGGTTTGTAGCCCACGAGATATAATCTCACATACTTAAACTTTTGGGCTTGAAAAATACCTCATAAGTCATTATAGCCTCACTTCCCAAGTGGAAAAAGCCATCTCATGTCTATATCTAGGCTTGGAAAGGCTGAAAATGCCTTGGGAACTGCTGAATTTGACATTTTCATAGGTTTTTTGTGGGGCATAACCACAGCTATGATGGAAAAACCTACATCTACCATTAGTGGTGTTGGATTTTCATTTTTCTTGAAAAACCCAACATGGATGTCACAAGACCAACGTTGGGGTTGTGGGTGTTTCTATTTTCCCATGAAGCTAGTGTTGGAGTGGTTGGTGTTTCATTGTTCCAACTAGGCTAGCATTACTCCACCAATTTCAACATAGATTTCAAGATGCCAACATAGTTCCCATGAAGCTAGCATAGATGGATGAAGCCATCATAGTTAGAAAATTACATTTACTATTCTTAGTATCTAAAGTGATTTTGGTGGCTTGGGTGCATCAAAGCTTACTAGAAATGGAAAAATATGTTGGAGATTATAGCTTGTCACACCTACAAAAAAATTAATCTATTAGTAAAAATGGCAAGAGTTTGCAACCAAAAACCAGCAACCATGAGAACTATAAATGCCAATTTCAAACACTTTGGATAGGTTCCATCATTCAACACTAATTTGACCGAACAACCTTTCCAACATAGAGCACTTACGACCTTTATAATTTTGTAAATATTTTGGAGAAATTTTATAATAAACTAGGCATTTGAGACTTTTAACATAGTGCCAAAATCCAAAAAAGTCAAACATCTTTATCCCCCTATGACCAACATTGGAGATCTGAGCTTAAAACCCCCCAAGGAGTTTTGATGATTGCAGTTGGGAAGTAACTGGATTGTGGAGCTAACTACAAAATATTCCCTATCAACTTTAATAGGCTTCAAGCTTTAGTCAAGCAACTCCTTGTGCATTTAGACACATAATCTGTATAACTTTGAACTTTATACTTTTGAATATTTCATTTATTGTAATAAATCTTTTAGTTCATTCATTATGCAAGTTCATTTCAATGCATTTTCTTTTAAGTTGGGATTTGCATTTTTATTTAAATCATTTACCCCTGCTTATACTTTCTAAGTCTCTAGGTGATCAACAAGACTTTCCAGGATGCCTTGGATCTTGTTTCTCAGAGGTCCTTGGCATCTGAGATTAAAATTGTTCCACTTATAATTTTCAATTTTTTCTAGTGTTCAAATTTTTAGGTGCTACACATCTCTAGGTGAATGCCACTTTTTGATTTTCTTGATCTTATTTGGTTTGATCTTGACTTAGTTCTTGGAGACAACATGACCTAAGTACATAATGTTTTTTTTTTCATAAAATGATATTTATTTGCATTGATTACCAATTTTACCTCTTGCAACTCGAAGCCTACCAACCTCAAGTGTTACACATGGTCTTCCTTTGTAGAATTGTACACAAGGATATTATCAAATAAAATGCAACATTTATCAATAAGATCCTTTAGAACTTTATTCTAAGTTTCATAATTATTGTTGGACCATTGGTTAGCTTAAAGGCATGATTAATCACTCATATAGGTCATTTGGTATTTTAAAGGTTTTTTTTCAATTCATCTTCTTATCTAATTCTTATTTGATGATAGCCACTCTTTAAATCAATCTTGAAGAAAATCTCAACATTAAAAAGTACATTAAGAATGTCATCCATTTTAGGAATATAAAACATATACTTAATAGTAATCCTATAAATAACCCTAGAATCTATGCACATTCTCAATTTATTGGTATCCTTCTATGGAACTAGGACAATTGGAATAATATAAGAAGAGATGGATTCCTTAAGAAAATCATTGAAGATTAATTCACTTATTTATGCAGTTCCTCCCTTTGATTTTGAGTCATTTGGTATGCTCTCTCATTTGGAATCTTAGCTCTAGGCATAAAATATATCTGATGTTAAATAGACCTCATTGGTGAAAGCCCTTCCAATTTTTCCTTGAAAACATTGACAAATTCCAATGTTAAAGGTTGCATCTTTGGAGAAAGTTTAGTTAAATGCTCCTCTTCACTTTTTGCAAGTGTTGACATAATAGTAAAACCATGCCCAACCTCTTCATGTGCTTGTAGGTACTCATTCTCACTAAGAAAGATCAATGTAGCATTTTTAGGGACATTTTCCTTGTCCTATGGCCAAGTCATAGGGATTAATTCATGTATCCCATCTTCTCTTAGTATAGAACATATATTTTTTTCACCACTAAAAGAAGCCTTATTATCAAAGTTCCAAGGTCTTTCTAAAATGATATTAGCATAATTAATTGAAAGAATTTCATAATGTACTTTGTCTTTGAAGGAACCAGTTTTGAAAGGCAAAATACATTGATCCTTCACTTCTTGAAAATTATCTTTTGAAAGCCAATGAATTATATATGACCTAGGATGTGGAAATTTCTTCAAGCCACGCTTAGCAAAAACTTTTGAAGAATCACATTTTCTTGAGCATCACTATCAATCAAAATATGTATTTATTTACCACTATCAAGACACCTAGCCCCAATCCTAAAGAGAATATTTATCCTAAAATCTTCATTGACATTCACATTTCTCATGTAAGACTTAATTTTAGTTACATCTTTAATCATAGGAGAATGAGGATTACCTTCATTGGAGGATTCTTTATTTTTCAAGGTTTGAAGTTCCTTGTCCTTAGAGCCTTTTGGATTTCTACACTACCATTATTTGTGTCCCTTTTCATCACAATTGAAGCATTGAAATTTGGAGGCATAGCCATTCCATTAACCATTTTATTTCTTAGTGGTCTTTCATGGAATCTTGACCCTTATTTGATTTCTCTTTCTTCTCATTTGTGTCTTTTTTGGAATTTCCCTTTTCCTTGGCTCTTTTCTCACCTTTAGAAGCTTTGAAGCTCTTTTCCTTAGAATATTTGGAATCTTTAGTGTAGCCTTGAAGTTTCTTCTCAATGTTAAGAGCTAATTTAAAAGCCTCTTAAGAATGTTGGATCTTTTTGATACTCTGGAGTAGGCTTACTTTAATGGAAAATCACCTTCAATTCCAATAAATCTAGATATTATGAAAACACAAATAATTGGCTAGAAAACTAGCTATCTTCAATTATTTAAAAGAAGATTATAACAAGATTCAACAACCCAAAAAACATTCAAACACTCATAATAGTCAATGACATTGCAGAGCATGAGGCTCTATAATCACACCATATTTATTCTCAATGTAAGACACAACTAATAGAGAATCTCTCTCACAACTTGGGACTGAGATCTCAACTCATAAGAAAGATACAAGAATACACACATCAATATACCACATAATTTATCTTGGAGCTACAACCACACATGTAATCACTCAATGTGCTCACTTACACTCTTGCCACACATCAATATACCACATAATTTATCTTGGAGCTACAACCACACATGTAATCACTCAATGTGCTCACTTACACTCTTGCCACACATCAATATACCACATAATTTATCTTGGAGCTACAACCACACATGTAATCACTCAATGTGCTCACTTACACTCTTGCCACACATCAATATACCACATAATTTATCTTGGAGCTACAACCACACATGTAATCACTCAATGTGCTCACTTACACTCTTGCCACACATCGACTTACTTTATGTTCATGATACACAAGTTAACTCTCATCATATCAGCTCCCTTCATCATAAAATCTCATGAAGAGTTTCATTAATATTTATTAACAAATAGAAGATAAGAAACCTAGGAATCCTTCCCCAACTCAACTTGAGGATCTTTAGCTATTTCCATCTTTTTTCATCTTCTCTTGACTATTTCCCAAATTAGAATGGTTAACTTTGAAATTTTTCTCAACTGTACAAGTTTTCTGTAACTTGGAATAGCTATCTTTTTGTTAAAAAAAAAATTTAAAAGAAACACCTTTGATTCTTGGGAGACATCTCTCTAGCATGGGAGATGTCTATCACTTAGTAAAGACATCCCACTAGAGATGTCTCCAAAAATAAAGAGATGTCTCTACTTCAACATAGACATCTTTAGCACCTCTAAGACATCTCTAGTGAGGTCTCTATATTTGGCCAAGATGTCTCTCAACCCTTCCAAATGTTTCTATAGAGCCTAAAATCTACAAAAATAATCTTTAGGGAAAGAGAAGGGGATTGAAAGAGGTGTCCATACATCATACTCATTTTTAATCCCTTATTGAAAGTTTGATGCTTGTTCATTATCATCCTAATGAGCTTTTTCAAGTTGGAAAACCTTTCAAAAATATATGTAGAAGTATTTTATACTCTTATTACCTTGTCTTAGGTATTTTAATTTTTGAATGACCTCTTATTTATGATGAGTATTCTCAAATGTTTTCTTGGGAATGAACTACATTAATGACTAATATTTCATATGAGTATTATTATTCAACTTGTAAGAATGATTTTCCATTTCCAACCATATAAGTGTCATTCCTTCGAATTTGGCTTTAGCATATGACACCTTTTTAGGAATGGTTTAGTTTCTTCCATGCCATTAAAGCATTTAACTTCAACAAGAGGCATCCTTGAAGCATATCTACACGCTTTTACAAGAGTGACTTCAATTCCTTCACCTTTATTTCTTTGAGGCTTAAAGGAGATTTCTTTCTTTCCCTTCCTAGGAAATTTAAATTCTTGAGACTGATTCTTAACACTAGGAGCATGAATAAAGACATCATCTTAATCTTCTTCTTCTCGAAAGTCTTCATTTGTAAAAGGAAGATCATCTTCAAGGAATTACATTGAGAAATATCTTGAAGAAGATCTTGGTGAAGAATTGGTTGAATTGTTTCCTTAGATTCTTTTTGTGAAGTAACATGTCCTTTTTTCTCTTCAATATTTTCAAGCTTCTTAACAATGAGCTTGAGAGAATTTATCATATCATCCATGTCTCCTAACAAAGCTTGGATTGTTTTCTTCTTTGATGGCATGATGGAGAGTGATGTAAAAGATAATTTTCATAAAATACCATAAGGAAAGGTGAAATGTTCAAGATTTCTCAAGGAATAAAACTAAGAATACTCAAATCTCAAGAGAAATGAGTTTAATAACTTTAAACCCTAGCTATTGCAATCCAATTAATGTTCAATTCTATAATTATCTTCAAATTAGTGAGAGATATGATAAACCTAGAGATTATAGGAAAATTTTCAAATTCTAAAATGAGTGGAACATGTAATAAGAGAGAATTCACCCAAACATAAGAATTTGGAGTGATTCTTTGTAATTGAGATGAGAATTATCCACTTGAATGTAATTTTCTTCAATTACAAGTGCTCAAATACCAATATGATGAGGAGCTTCCTTGGATTTCATAATCCAAGCTCTCCCAATTGAAAAAAAAAACAAAATTGAACAAGAAAGAAAATGTAAAAGCTTTATTTTTGCTCAAAAGGAGAATTTAAAACTGAAAGGAAGCACATACTCCTAAGGATAGACAAGACATTCAATCCAATCCTCACACAACATTCAATTAAAGTAATCACATACGCACAAGGATGATAACCAAGATAGTTGGCTAAGACTCTCTCTTACTACTCTTTTCTCTCAGCTCACCACTTGCTCCCTAAATTTTCTTAGCTAAAATAAGGACTCAAGAGGTACATTTATACTTTTTTTTAAATATGTTTTCCCTACCTTGCCTCTTAAATTCATAATTTGAATCTTTAAAAATTCATACAAAAATGTGTTATGTTCACCTAAGACATCTTGGAGAAAAGTGAGATGTCCCAACTAAAAATTGAAAGTTGACAAAGGATATATCTTGGATCTAGTGGAGATGTCTTGATAAATATTGAGACATCTTGGGGTTGACTAAGA
Source organism: Gnetum montanum (assembly GCA_015680685.1). Classification (NCBI taxonomy): domain Eukaryota; kingdom Viridiplantae; phylum Streptophyta; class Gnetopsida; order Gnetales; family Gnetaceae; genus Gnetum; species Gnetum montanum. The sequence continues at coordinate 195,722 of MNCI01035006.1, read as the reverse complement.
TGTCTGGGGAATGCATGAGATGTCTTCGATGTAGATGAGACATCTTGTAGGAGGTGGAGAGGTCTCACTTGCCAAGGCCAAAAACAAAGATGCTTATTTTGAGGTATAGAATGTTCAAAAATCTTCAAACAAGTTTCCATTGATCCCAAAATTTCTTGAGCTTACTAAATAGGCTCAAAACACTTCCAAACATGACAAAACATCATAGAATCATCACAAAAAAAAAAAAACTAATGCAAGAAATACACATAAAAAAACTTACAAAGATACATTAAGGATTATACATGGGCTAGGTAATGTTTTCATCAAGAAGAAAAAATGATAAAAATTTTGAAGAAGTTGCATAGCCTTGAAATTGGTAGTTAAAATGTAGTTATTAGGAAGACATGTATGTGCGATGAACACACATTTGGTTGCTAAATCAACATGCCTAGATGTTAGACTTTATTAAGTGGCCTACTTAATTTATTAGATTGAGGAAAGCTTCAAGTACAATATATTTTTAATCCATATCATTCTTAACCTAGCATCATTCATCCTTTATATGAAGATTTTAATGTGAAGGTTAGAAGTGGAGCTCATTAATTTCTAACATATGGATATGTAAAAGAATTCTTAGAATGAGAACCTCATTTGAAAAAGGTTTTCCCATCAATTCTATATGTAATTCCATTAGCCAACACATATAATACCTACTTCAAATCTTTAATAAATAACTTGGACTCCAAAATTCAAGAATAGATGATGCTAATAGATATTATTCATGAAGAACCAGGATTCACCAATTATGCTATCATGACTAATGAAGAGAAGCCAACATCATTCTTCATCAAGATCCTATAATACATTTGATACGATGCTTGATTCTTCCAAATTATCAAGTTATTGGAGTTAATTCCTAAGGAAGAAGTTGAAGATTAGGATGAATTCCTAGCATCCCGAATAAGGCCATCTAACCAAATAGTCCTTGTGGTAGAACTACAACTATATTATTTGATCCTCAACATTAATGAAAATTAGGAAGTTTCTTAATCATAATTTTATTCATAACCTTATTTTCTTTCATTATTTAATTTATGTTTTTATTAATAAGGAAATTTTTTTTGGATAATATAAGTGGAGGAAAGAATTTATCCTACCTTCATTTGGGTAACTAGATATAAGTTTTACTTTGTGTGATCATAGTTATGACTAGCAATTGGTGGTTATTAAACCTTTAAATTACCTTAGAGAATGAGGTAAGTATTAATAAAATAATAATTACTTTTCACACATATTTCTTACTTATTTTTCATTTGCAAAATAAGCACAACAACATTAGGATACTCAACCTTAATTCAAAATGAGAGAACAAAGAATTAGAGCATTAAAGCTTGGAGGGAGGAATGAAGCTAGATAAAAGATCATTAGCATGGACTCGTTTTAGGACAAAAAAGAGATAAGGGGGGTAGATTGTAATGTCTCCATTATCATATGGAGCTGTTCCAGAATGAACATGATGTTGATTTATAACAAATAATATAATTATTATAATAAGGCCAAGAAGGACAAGTTGTATTTAAGTCTTGAAATCCTAAGGTATTTATATCTAATCATTAGAGGTTGTATCAACATGGAGTTATTGATAGGGATCTTGTTGGTTCTAGACCAATGAGATTTATCATACAAATTACAATGCGATTTGGTCCTAAGCTTTAGGAATAATGTTTAGTGAATTGTCAAGAACACTTGCATATATCATTGTGTTCAAGAAATATAAAAGATATTATAATTCATATGATATAGTTATAACTTGTGTTTCCACAATGAGAGATAGAGAAAGTATTTATAATTTTATATTTTATAATTTTATGGATTTTATGAATATAAGAAACAAACAATAATAAACATACATGCCTTGCAATCCCTTAAGGGGACAAGTGCAATGCTAGTGTTGTAATAATTCAAGGGGATAGGAAAAACATCACATATGAAATATAAATAAAATGACTCTTAGTTATAACCTTGATGGTCCAATGGCATGTTTTACAATTATGACCTTTTTGGATAAGGTTAAATCATCAAAGTTTATGAAAATGAGAAGTAAATAAATATTTTTAGGATTTTATATTTTATAATACTTTTGGTATTTTAATGTTTAAGGTATCAATAGTAGAAATGAAAAAAAATCATAAGCTTTATTCAATATTCAAACACTAGACTCCACATTGATCAAATGATTTTGGGCTACATAAGCAAGGTAGCACTTTGACAGAGTCTAGTAGTACTTGTGAAAGCAATGAAACACAAGACATACAAAATATAGAAGAAATTAACTTACCCAATGGAAAAATAGCTCTTCACATGAAACCAAATGTCAAAAGATAAACTGAAATGCTTCTCATTAAGTTGTTTCATATGAGAGTTCATCCGAATATTTGTAGCTTTTACAACATAATGGAAAGGTCTTGTTAATTCCTAGGCATAAACAAAGGTCTATTAGCATAGTTGAGACATCCTAGAGTGTACTTGAGATGGTAAAGAAGGTTAAAGAACTAAACTAGGGTACTAAGGAGAATGCATTAACATCCTTGTGCTAGCATAGGGAAGCTAGTATTTCCCTACCTGACAATTCATTAACTTTTTTTAGATGAAAGACATGATTCTAGGAAATATATTAGGGGTTTTCATGGATCTTTGAATAAGATCATAGATATCATAGGAAGCTAAAATATACATGAAACTTACAAGTGTAAAATGGAAGGCTGGGATGCAAATCTATAAGATAGAAACCTCAACCATGCAAACAAAAATCATAAACATAGGATGCATGAAACACATCCCAAGTTTAGGGCTTATAGTCAACTTACAAAATGTCACTAGATGACACATCATTGTTCCACAACTAAGTTAAGCTGGTTTCATAACTTTATTGCTTAAAATGCTAGGCTAGAACTAGACATGTGACATGATTAATGTGGAGAAATACAACTAGGTAGATGTATAGATTATGACTATAATATAATACACCTCATCAAGAAGTGCCAAGGGGTGGTGTCTAAGAGAAGAATTCCCTTGATATTCCTACTTTGTACAAGAAGAAGCTTGAAGAGCTAGGTTCAAATAATGAAATTTCTAAAGTTGTGCTTCTAGGTCCATTAAGCTTGCTTAGAGCTACTAGTTCTACTTGTACATGGGTCCCTACTCTTCTAGGAGTGCTTGTCTCCATTTCTTAGAATTGTCCTAAAATTGATCATGAGTCCTCTTCACTTGAAAGAGCTTGTGTTGGGCTACATTTAATTTGACTACTAATTGATGAATTTTTTCTTCTAGCTTTGTGCATAGTCAATCTATCGATGTTTGGATCATGTAAAGATACCTTATCTATTATTCCTACACATCCTTCTTAGTTTCCTTGATTCTTTTCTCAAGAATTATGACAATTGCTTCATGGTGAAGGATGCACATGTTTTCCAAAAGGTCCATCTTCTCTTGTAGTGTTGGTTCACTTGTGGCCATCTATTAGAGTTTGATATGTAAGGTGTTGAATTTATGCTTTACCTTGCATCTTTTGCTAATTACTTATTCATTTAGTGGAGCTACAAGTTTATGCAATCGATGTACCTCAACATCCCAAGTTTCCTATTTAATTAGATGAATCTTTCTAAGCTCATCAGTTTCTCAAGTAGTCTTTTTTGCTAGCTCCTAAACAAGTTTATGCACTTTTTCTTTATACAAATGTACTTATCCCAAAATTGTACCAAGATTTAACTTGCTAGAAAAGGGAGAGTATCTATTTCTCCTTTTCTTGGCTCATCCTTTCCCACTTCTAGGACTAATGCTTTAGCATTTTAATCTATTGCTCCAAGCCATATTTAAGGAACATAACTTCTTCATTAACTTGGTGCACAAGAAATAAGTTAACCTATAAGTACTCAATCCAGATCTTCAGAGTGATTGTAAAATATTTAGATACCATTGGTGTGAGATGTTTTAAGTATTCATGTAACCATTGTATCTCATCTTGACTTCTCTAAAAATTCCATACATAGAATATTCTATTAGAATTGGTAGTCTCTAATTCAACTTGTCGCTTAATTAGCTTAGTCTCCATGTTATTATTGATATTCCTTAATGGTAGCTCTATACCAAGATTAACTTTTTACTCTTTCTCTACCTGGTGGCTAGTCCCAAGTTGGTCATGGGTACTTAGAGGACTTTAGTTGCATGATGGATGTTATGCATGTTGTGTCTAGATCAATGTGATGATAAAACACTTCATGAAGGCATATGAGTTTTAAACTAAATAGAAGCATCAAGATGACCCATGCATGAATCATCCAGTAACAAAGGAGAAAACCAAAAGAAATCCTTCCTTATTACCTTACCACCCACAATGGCTTCCATCATTTGCAAAAATTGCTACCAAGATGTTGTGAACCTTCAATGTGGATTATCATAGCTTGCTCCTCACCTTTGATGTGAATTATAAGCCAAGAACCATCACCAAGAAGAGACTCATAGATTTACCTAATGTTAAAATTATGAGATCAAGAAATGGATCTGCTAGGCCATTACACCTATGTTCATTGAGATGTTTGAGATGTAGTTGATGCTTTTATTTGGCATTGATAGAGCTAGTGTAAAGTTTAGATGCAAGATACCTCTATGGAGGGAATCTCATCCTTTGAGTCAAGTATAGCTTCAAAGATCTTAGAATATTATCTTGGAATAACTACCAACACATTTTTTTAGTTCATAGTTTCTACTATTATGGGATGTCTTTCCATATGGTTGACTATGCTTGCTAACTCACAGAGTTTCTGGATCAACCCTAGAAATGCATAAACCTTCCTCTTATCCTTGACCATATCTTTAATTTTCTAGATTATGGTCTTATATAGAGAATATGAGATATACATACTTCTTCCTCATCCTTTTCACAATCTATGTTTCCTAAGAAGAGATTCCTGATGGTTATTGAATGGGTAAGAATTTATGATTGATAATTTTGTACATGGAATTTTGAATAAGGGGAAGCTTATACATATTTAACTTAGATTTATCCATGTTAGATAACTTCAAAAAGACTTTCACCCTAAGCTTAGGCTCACTCTTTTGGGTCCAAGACCACCAATTATTCACTAGTTCATTTGGAAATCCTATAGTCCTTGAAATTTTCTATGTGAAAATAGGCATAGGAACATCATAAAAAAAAGTCATGGCATCATCAACTACAAGGTTCTAGTAGAATTTCTCTACCTTGTAGTAGTACCATGTGAAGGATTAGGTGTTATAGTTATAGAAGCCCATTTGTTGTAGTGACTTCTTGAGCTTGGAAGAACTAATAATAGTGTTTCTCTTCATGGATGGATCTTTGCAAACATTGTGAGCATTCATACCCTTTTGGATTTTATCAACATCCTCTACTTCATAACTTTCTGGTTCCTTTGATACTTATTTAATTAGGTTTTGCTATGTACATCCTTAACTCAAAGATTGAGAATGTAATAGTATACCTTATAATTTTCTTTTGAGTGAAGACCTTTCTAGAGTAGGGCTTATGGATTTTAATCTGAAGGATCTAATCTCTTCTTCATCCTCCTCATCAAGAACCAGTGGTTCATGCAAGGATTCACAGATGGAGGATTGGCCTTATTCAACCTCAACCCTCCTTGGTCTATGGAGCTTGGATTACAATCATCCTAACATGATGAGCTATGAAATCTACTCAAATCAAGTTAATTCCCCTAGGTATTGTATTATCATTGCAAAAATTTCATGCAAAAATAATGGTAAATATGACCCTTATGAAATACTTCAAAATATATCAAAAATATTAAATCATGGAGTGTATGATCAAATATAGCTAAGGTGTAAATGTTCAAATAAATACCAAATGTGTTAAATACATACCCAAAGTGATGTCTCTTCCCCACAACTAAGTTATAAGACACCAAGATTGAATCACACTAGAACACTATAGATTAAAGAAGGAATAATGTTAAAAATAATATTATCAATTCATTTGTTAGCATGAAAACCCATCATAGTTTCTCTTGTTTGTGACTACAGGTAGCAAGGAAAGTAAAAAAA
>MNCI01035006.1:158458-188974 GCA_015680685.1 Gnetum montanum | reverse complement strand
AAGTGGAAAAAGCTATATTAAGCATGTATCTAGGCTTGGGAAGGCTAAAAATGCCTTGGGGGTTGTCAAATTCAAGGTTTTTATGGTACTTGTGTTGGTCACGACAATTAATACGTTGGGAAAAATTTCAGCCATCGTATTAATTTATGGGCTATTAATTTTTTCATCAAAACCAACATATTTTTTGCTGGGTGATTCCAAAACCAACATACTTTTGCTAGGAAACATCATCAGCAGTGCACTTTTCATGAAATCCAATGTATCCTTCCTATGACCAATGTATCTTTGGTGAAGACAACACATTTCCTTGAAGCAAATGAATCCTTTTTAAAGCTAGTGTATTTTTTATGGCATTTATTCATCAAACTTACCAAGAATTAAAAAATATGCAAACATTTGATGACCTATCATACCTATAATTTGTAGTAATCTATTAGCAATCATGGCAGTGATTTGCAATAATGTATCAACACTAAGGATCCTAGTTAAACAAAATTCAACCACATTCCAAGGACTTTTTTGGGTGAATTTCCAATTGACTAAGCATTAGAGACTCTCAAAGCAATTTCTTAGTAGCAAAAAAAATCAAGTATCCACCATTTTTTTAACCTACATAATAGATTTGAACCTAAGAACCAACAGGAAGTTTCAAAAATTGAAGCACCACGTCGTGCAACCGACTGCAAGACATAATCTGCCAATTTCACCAGACTTAAAACATCATTCAAGTAACTCCTTGTGTACCTAGGCACACACTTGTACTCTTTTGAACTCTATTCTATCAACATTTTATTGTTTCAATAAAATTTATAGTTCATTTTTTTGCGCAAGTTTATTTCAACTTAATTCTTGTGCTTTCTCTCAGGTTAAATCTACATTTCACATTCAATTTAACTACATTGTTTTACACTTTCTAAGTTCTTGGATGATTGACAAGACCATCCAAGATACCTTGGATCCTATTTCTTGGAGACCCTTGGAATACAAGATTAAATTATCCACCAATGATCTTTGATTTTCCAGCACCAAATTTTTTGGGTACAACAATTTTTGGTGCTAAAGGGAGGGTCTCTTCCCTAGTTATTCACCTAATCTGATCTACCCTTTTCAAAGCTAATTTCCATAAATTTAAACTCTTGAAACCAACATTTAAATTTTCCAAGAAAACTAATGTTGTCACTCATTCTCTTGCAATTCGTACCCAACATATCAATTACAACTAGTTTGGGTGTTTACAAAAATCTAACAGCAATTGCTAGAGTTTCCGAAGCCAACATACTTTTTTAAAAATCCTATCACTTTTTTTCATTGAAACTTGCCTTTGGGTTCTCCAAAGGCCAACGTATTTTTATCATCACAAACCATTTTTTATTTTTTATTTTGTTATGAAATTTTTAAAGAAGAGAGTGTACTTTTCTCAAAATTCCCAACGTATCTTTGGGAAATTTACCACATTTCTTATTATCACAATTAAAGCCAACATATTTTTCCATAGGAAAAATATACTAGTATATTTTTTATCAAGACAAGCTAAACTTACCTCTTCCACCCCACTAGTGTATTTCTTGTTAGAAACCTAGCATATCTTTTTATTGCAAAGCCAAAACCAATGTATTTCTTGCCAACACTAGTGTATCTTTTTACTATAGGTTGGGTGGAGTAGATACGCTACCAACAAAACCAAAAATTGAAACAAAAAAAAACCACCTTTAGCATTATTTTTTACATTAATTTTTACTAGTGACCATTACAATGTAGGCCCTTATTTCTTGCACTCCAAAACCCAAGACTTCCAAATTAATTAATTTTAAACCTTTACCAGTGTAATGCATAGCATTTTCACTACAAGTTGCACTACACTTAGACTTGCAATGTTCACCATTTTTACAGCCAAAATTATTTACACATTGAGTATTTCCACTTGTTGGAACCTTTAATTTAAAGCTAAATTAAACATATTCACAATGCCCTTCAACAAATCAACAGTGTTTCCTACCAACCTGATTGACATGGCTTTAAGCTAGGATGTTGTACCCATGTAGAATACCAAAGACTCGGATGTAGCTAAGCATAGGTAATTTATTAGGCAATGTCACCATAAACAAATACTGTTACAACTTTATTTGCACCAAAATCCAAGCTAGTCTACTCATCCCACATGCAGAAGTTGAGTCCAAGTGTGAGTTTGAGTGGATCCACAAAAATGGGGAGTATATCCCTTCCCCCCATAACAAAATAACACTAAATGTCATCCATACATGCATATTATCCCAACTAATTGAGATGGATGAGCAATGTAATGAGGCTAACTTGAAGAGCTACCATGAAGAACTTGATGAATCTAAGGCCAAGCCAGAGCCTAATAACATCATAAGGAGTCTTTTCCAACCATCGACTCCCTAGGCCATCATGCCTAATTCAACCTCTCTTGCCTCTTCTATAGGTTAGGTTCCTCAACCCTCTTCTCCTCCTACTTATCCTACTATGTTTGGATCAACATCCATCATAGCCATCCACCAGGAATAACCTATGCCTCAATTAATTTCCCTTTTCTCCTCTCTAACTTTTTCCATGTAGCCTCAATCTACATGACTATCACCTGTAGTGTTCACCACAACGCATCATTTCTCCATGCCCATAGGCCCCTCAATGGGATCCTAAGTGACTCAAGCATCACATATATCATTCATTCCCTTTATCCCCAAATACCAACACAAACTTCATTTTCATTATTTAGCCCCCCTATGACAATGATAACTTAACCTTTGCCATCTCTACCATTGTCTATTGTGAGGCCACAAGCCTCCCAACGTACTTCACAACCATTTGTGCAAACTCCATAGCCTACCAAAGTACCCCCCAAGGCTTGGATTAGGCCTTTCAAATGATTCAAGACCTCATAGAAGCATTACATAAACTCAAGGCCTCTACTATGTAGATGGTAAAGATAATCGACTTTTATTAAGATGATCCAATTAGTCCAGTTGTCCCGTAAATTACTTTTCTCCCAGCCATTCCTATACCACAATTCACTAAATATAATAGTGAGGGTAATCCCAATGCACACCTTAACACTTATTGTTCTAAGTGCCTATTGTTATAGGCTTAGCCCCACATAATCATGAGAATCTTCCCTATGTCTCTTACAGGGAAAGCATTAAACTAATATGGTGCATTTCCTAAAGGATCATTTACCTCACTAGAAGACTTGATTTCACAATTTATGAATTGATTTAAGTATAACTTACTTGATTTCACAATTTATGAATTGATTTAAGTATAACTTCAAACTGGATACCACCCTTGATTAACTAATGAAAATCAAATAGGGACCTCTTAACCTATCCAAAAGTTCATCCACTAATGGAATGTTCTACTCAATGAAATTCCTAAACCTATAGCCAAAGTTCATCTTCTAGCTATCTTTGAGGGGATAGTCAATGACTTCATAAAATCTAAATTATATTACTTAGACCTGCACTCACTAAGTCAAGCTTTCTCACAAACCAAGAACATAGAGGATGTTTTTGAGGCCAACCATGACCTTACCTATGTAGCATACAATCACCAACACACATATAAGGATAAAAAGTGAGGGAAATAAAATCATGTAGCTATGTCCACTATGGAAATAGATAATAAAACCACATAGGGACCAAAAACAAGTCAACCCAAGGCCCCTGCCACAACCAACCAACCATCAATATTGAGGGCCTCTACATCAAACCATACAAGGCCTAGCTTCAAGAGGAAAGACTAGTCTAAGTACACCAAGTTGTTGCTAAAATCATCTAAACTCCTTGCCTAGTTACTTAAGAGTGGTTGGATCCAACATAAAAAATGATAAAGAATGCTTGTAAGAGATACGATTAATTCACCAAGGACGTCACCCTAGTAACGAAGGGTAACCCGCCTATACCAAAGTGCTTTAAACTCAACCAATTTTGTCACTATCATCAGTTGCCAGGTTATGACACTAACTTATGTTTAGCCTTAAAGGATGACTTGCAAAAGATGATAGATAATGAAGAGCTACTACTTAACACCTTGAATCTAGTTAGGTCACAAAATCAATTAGTGTAGGAATATAAAGACCCATTGATTACCAAGAATAGACCATACACAATAGCAACATTCAATAGACACAATGATTCAAGACCTACTAGGGAGTTGTTTGTGATTCAAGTACCTCCTCATGATGAAAGGGGCCCTTCAACTTTGTCTAGTTGAAGGACTCCTTTTGTTGTAAGAATATCATCACCAACACCTTTCAAGAAACCCTTTGTGATTAGAGTTTCCCCTCCTACCACAACCCAATCTACTACCTAAAATGACTAACGTCCTCCTATGGTGTCCAATGTAATGACTTCTTCATAGCCTAATAACAAGAAATTTCCTAACAAATAACACAAGAAGTCTACACTAAAACCCAAGGACAAAGATAAAAAGTAAGCAAAGGCTTGGAAGGAGGTGGGCCCATTGAAGCCCACACCCATTTTAGCCATTCCTATGAGATCTAATGCTTAAAATGTCTCAACTAGTCAACCAAGGAAGGACCACAAGCAATAAGAGAAGAAAAATGAGACAAAACTATCAACCTTGAAACATGAAGTTCACATCCTAAAGTGAATGAAGGAGGTCAAAGTCAATAAGAATTAGAAATCAAAAATCGATGACAAAGACCTCCTCAACACCATGGAATAAGTGAAATAATCCTTAAAATAAAAGAACATTTTATTGAGCTTGTATGAGTTAGTAATGAATTCTTCTACTCACTATGAAGCCTTAGTAAAGATGTTGACTTGAATTCTCATTAGTAAAGATATACCCACCAATAAAGAGTCCATCCATGCAGTGATGGTACTACCCTCACCTAGGGAAAACAAAGTCAACTACACTAGTGTTTCATGACACTAAAGTCAAAACCAACCCCAAGGATGGAAAAACAACTAGGGCCTCTCTCTTCATAACTAGAAGGATTTGGCAATACAAGGTCCATAGGGTGCACATTGATGATAGAGCAGCCACTAGCATTATACCTTACACCATCATTGAATGATTAGGCCTAGTGGAACATATGTAAAACACTTCTACTTCTACTATGAAATCCTTTAACGAATAATGGGTTATTGTAAAATTTTCTATTGCTTTGGACTTTGTAGAGGGCAAGAAATTCCCTATAACAACCAACTTCTTGGTGGTAGAAGAGGTACTATGATTTAATCTCATCCTAGGAAGGCCTTAGCTAGCTCAATTACAAGCTGTTTCCTCGTCCATCCACCAAGAAATTCACCTACCTTATGAGGGAGTTAATAACATTGACATAGAGCAAGGATCCAAAGTGAAGTTTTGAGAAGAGACTCCTACTAGTAAGAATGAAGTTGAGAACTTTGATAGAGCAAAAGAGGTCAAAATTGACAACAATCAAACCATGGATGCACCATGGGAAGAGCTCCTATTCAATGTAGTTAGTGAGGGAAATAGGGCATATAAGATCATGCAATAGAGACCATACAACTTTACTAATCTTTCAAATATTAGAAAATAGTTGCACGATTGATGTATGTTTCCTACTCACTTGCCCCTATGTCGATAACTATGTAGCTTTTCTTTTTACTTTCTTAGCATAATTTAACCTTTGTTTGCACAAGTCATTTTTACTTTATCATATTTTCCCTTGTTTTAGCATGTAGTTTATAGCTTGTTCTTGAAACACCACCAAAAAAACACATGTTGCAACTTGTGACCTTCACCATCCAACTTGAGGCAAGATTGTATTGTAAATGTAAGGTTAGGAACCCATGAGCTACAATCTTACATAGTTTAACTTGTAGGGGCTGAAAATGCCTCATAAGTTATTACTGCCTCAGTTTAAAAGTGGAAACGGTGCTATTATGTTTATATATGGGCTTGAAAAGGCTAAAAATTCCTTGGGAACTACCAAATTTGGCATTTTCATGGGTTTTGATAGAGGTAAAGCCTCAACTACGTTGAAACTATTTACTTCCAACATAGATGGTGTTGGGTTTTCATTTTTCCCAACAACATCTAGTGTAGTCACCACAAATCCCAATGTAGCTACAAGACCAACATTGGTATTATTGGATTTTCCATTCTACCAACAATGGCCAACATAGCCATGATAGTTTTCCAATGGTGGTAGCATGGCTAGCATAGTCATCATGGATTTCCAATAGATGTTGTTTGGCCAGGGTAGTCACTATGATTTCAATAGATTCTAACAAATGTTAGAAAAATCTCAAAAGGCTAGCGTAGTTGATGTGAAGGCCAACATATCCACAAAAGTCTATTTACTATTTTTAGTATGAAAATAAGTTTTGATGGTACTGGTATATCAAAACTTACTAGAAATGACCAACTACACTAGAAGCATAGCTGTTACACCTGCAAATAGACATCAATCTATCAACAATCATGGCAGTAATTTGTAGCATTAATTTAGTAACTTAAAAGCCTATAAAACCCAAACATAAATACCTTATTCAAGTTAGACACTTGAGAAATTTTTAGCAATCTCAAAGGAGCATTTTGTGCAACCCATAGCCTTGTTTTGCAAGCTTGACCACTTTTGCATCACATTTCACATCTACATTGAGCACTAGAGACCCTTAGCATCGTACCATTGGAACCAAAGTGTGTACCACTATTACTGCCACATGTGATCAGAGTTGCAAACTAGAACAAAAACCATCAAGGAGTTGTAAGAGATTAGAACTGGAAAGTACTTGGATCATGGACATCAATTATAGAACATAACCTACTAGCTCCAATAGCCTTCAAGCTCCATTCAAACCAACTTCTTGTGCTTTGAGCATCCATTTGTATTCTTTGAACTTTACACTTTCATTTAATAAGGTTTTTAGTTCATTTTTAGTGCAAATTTTATTTAAAGTTTAATTCTATGTTAATTTTTTCTTGTTTGAATCTATAATTCTATTCCTGTTTTCATTTCTATTTACACTTTGTAAGTTCCTAGGTGATCAACAAGATCATCCAGGGTACCTTGAATCTTATTTTTTCAAAGGCCCTTGGGATTCAAGGTTATGTTGTCACAGCTTGGGATTTTCAATTTTCCAACATCCAAATTTTCCAAGTGCTACAATTTCTAGTGTTAGAAGGAGGACCTCCACCCAAATTTTTAGCCCAAAAAAATTATTCTAACCTGTCCAAAATTTGTTTTCAACTATCTCCAACATTTTCAAAAGCCTTTTTTACTATTTACCAGTAAAAACTAGCATTGGCAACCCAATTCCCATTCAATACACCCAGCATAGTTATGGTGGGGAATTTGGATTTTCACAACATTTTCATTGCAATTGCTAGATTCTGTGAAACCCAACATAGTCAACAATAATACTTGTAATTTTTGTCCATTGAAACCTACACTTGATACCTAAAATCTAGTGTAGACCATTTTAAAACTCAACATCTTTTCTATGAAATTCTATAGTGAGAAGCTAGGATAGTCACTACCAAGACTCCAGCATAGTCTTAGGAGAAAACAAAAATTTTTAAAATCAACCTCTCAAAACCTATGTGAAACCTCTGGCAAAATTTTTGAATTTGGTTTTCCCATGTGAAAACCCATTTTCCACCATCTACTACAATGTATTTGGCTATAAAATACTAATATCTATTACATACTCCATAGTGTAGATCCTGCCAAGCATAGTTGGTATCATCAACTTCAAAACCTTAACACCATTTTCTCAACATAGTATACCCCAATTTACACTATATTAGTACTTGAAATCACATTCCATTTATAGTCAACTACACTATTAGGTAATCCCAACTTATTGAAGTTTTTAACAAAAATAGTAAAATGACAAAATCAACATATTCAACAATGTCTTTTAGTAAGTCCACCATTTTGCCCATTGACATGACCAACATGACATTCGATCAGGATGGAGTGAGGATCTATGATCCTAAAGACATCACTATAGCTGAGCATAGGAAAACACTTAGGCTATGAGGGTAAAGCCTAGACTTCACTGTGCTTAATGAAGAGCACTATAACTACATTTGTGCTAAAATCCAAGTCAAATTACTCCTTCCTTGGGCAAAGGTGGAAGCCAAGTGTAAATACAAGTTAATCTATCACAATGGGAAAGAATACATACCCTCTATCTATGTTAAAATACCCTTGAATGGTGTCCACACATGTATAATTTCTCAATTGATTGAGATGGATGAGCAAGATGTGAAGTTGAAATCAAAGAGCCAACATGAAGAGCATGATGAGTTCAAGGTAGAGCCCAAACCACAAACCTTCATAGGGAACCTATTTCAAAAATCCATTCCTCAAACCACCACAGTCACTTTGGCCCCATCTGTCTCTTTTATGGGATAGGCAAGTTAAGTATCATCTCCTATATACTTGACCATGTTTGGGCTAGCACCTATTATAGTGGCCAATCAGGCATAGTCTATGCCCTAAATAGCCTTCCTATTTTTGTCCATGTATTTTGCCATGCAACCTCAATCTACATGGCCCTCACTAATGGTTCTCATCACCGCTCCCTCCTTTTCTATACTAGTGGATCCCATTGTGGAACCACAAATAACCCAAGGGTCATAAACATCATTTGTCCCCTTTGTGCCTCAAGTTCTAGCACAAACATCCTTCTCTTTATTTAGCCCACATATAACCACCATAGTCCAGCCTCTCCCTTCCATACTACAGCCCATAGTGAGGCAAAAAGCCTCTCAATTAACTCCTCAACCATTTTTGCAAATACCACCACCCATGGGAATGCCCCAAGGACTAGATTAATCATTCTAGATGATCCATGACTTGATGGAAGAGTTATGGAAGCTCAAAGCTTCCACAAGCCAAATAGTAAAGATAATGGACTTCTACCAAGATGATCCCATTAATCCTACTATCTCACCAATAACTCTTCCACCAAGCATCACCATTCCACAATTCACTAAGTACAATGGTGAAGGTGACCTAAATGGCCATCTCATACCCTTCCATTTTGAATGCCTATTACTATAAGCTTGCCCACATACCATCATGTGGATATTCCTTATGTCCCTAGCCAAAAAAGCCTTGGACTGCTATAGTGCTTTACCAAGAGGATCCATATCCTTTCTTGAAGACTTAATTTCACAATTTTTTAACTGTTTCAAGTACAACTTGAAACCTGATACGACTCTTGACTAATTAATGAAGGTTAAGTAGGGATCCCTTAAGCTAGTACAAAAATTCATACAATGATGGAATGCTCTCCTTAATGAGATTATGGAACCAATAACTAAAAAACACCTTCTCACTATCTTCAAGGGGATGATTAACGACTTCATTAAGTTGAAACTATATTACCTAGATCCATGGTCACTTAGCCAAGCCTTTTCCCAAATGAAAAACATAGAGGATGTGATTGAGACTAGCCATGACCCTACCTACATGGCATACAAGGACCAACATGCATGGAAGAATAAGGAGAGGGGAAGGCAAAAAAAACACAATTATATCCAGTGTGGCTAAAGATAATAACAAAACAACCACATATGAGCCTAAGATCAACCAACCTAATACCCCTACAAATAACAATTAACCTTCAACATCTAAGGCCTCTACATCAATTTCTTCAAGGCCTAACTTTGAATGTAAATATCAGTCAAAGTATACCAGGTTACCGTTAAAACCATCAAAACTCCTTGATCAACAATTAAAGAGTGGGAGAATTTAGTACAAATAGATGATCAAGAATGCCCATCAAAGGCATGACATGCTACGTAAGATAGCCAAAAATTCCACTCTTACAATCAAGGATAACCCCCTAGTACCTAAATACCTCAAACTCGACCATTTTTTCCACTACCATAAACTGCCAAGTCATGACATAGACTTTTGCCTAGTGCTAAAGGATGACTTGTAGAAGATGATAGACAAGGGTGAATTGGTCCTTGATGTCTCCAACCTAGTTAAACCATAAAATAAATCCATGTAGTTATAGAAGGACCTATTGAATTCCAACAACAATATGTACACCATTGCAAAATTCAATGTGACTAACATCTCTAGACCTCCACAAGAGTTGTTCATGATACAGGTACCTCGTCACAACAATGGGGGCCCTTTAGCTTCAACTATCTCAAGGTCCTCTTTTGTTGTAAGGATATCATCATCCATGCCTCCTAGGAATCCTTTTGTGATCAAGGTACCTCCTCTCATCAAAACTAAGACCAAACCTACCCCTACAATTGATAAGCATCCTTCCATAGTGGCCAATACAAAAACTTCTTTGCAACCAACCAACAACAACAAAAAATCACCAAGTAAACAATACAAGAAGCCCACACCAAAGCTAAAGAACAATGAATACAAAAAAGCTAATGCATGGAAGGAAGTGGATCCATCAAAGCCTACTTCCATATCATCTGTTCTATTGATTTCTAGTGCTCATACCACCTTAATTAGTTAACCACAATAGGACCCCAAACCACAAGGGGAAAGAAGCCAAACAACCTTTGAAACATGAATTTCACATCTTGGAACACATGGAGGAAGTTAAGAACCCTAAGAATGAAAAGCCTGCAACTAATGACAATGACTTCCTCAATGCAATGGAACAAGACAAATAGTCACTAAAACAAAAGAACACCTCCATTAGCCTATATGACCTTGTGATGACTTCCATTGCATACTACAAGGCATTAGTAAATATGTTGACCTCTATTCCTATTAAAGAGGATATCCCTACTAATGAAGAGTCCATTCATGTAATGATTGTACCACCTTCACCAAAGGGAGAAATGAGATCAATGGCATTAGTATTTCATGATAGTGAAGTCAAAACCAATCACCAAGATGGTAAGACAACTAAGGCCCTCCTATTCATAACCATCAAGGTAGGATAGTACAAGATGTATAGAGTGCATGTTGATGATGGAGTTGCAACAAATGTAATATCTTACACCATTGTAGAACATCTAGGCCTAACCAAGCAAATGCAACATACTGAAATAGCTACTCTTAAATCCTTCAACGGATCTTGGGTAGCCATAAAAGGCTCAATTTATTTAGACATTTTGGTGAGGGAGAAACTCCCCAGAATAGCCAATTTATTGATGGTAGAGAAAAAATCAAGGTTTAACCTTATTTTGGGAAGGCCTTGGCTAGCTCAACTACAAGTGGTTCCTCACTAATCCATCAATAAATTTTCCTACCATACGAGGAAGGTGAAATAATTATCAAGGGTGATAGTGCATCCCCCTTGGAAATCAATAACATTGACATTGAATAAGGATCCAAAGTAAAGTTTTAGAAAGAAACTTCTATATTAGCCACAAAGTCAAGAAGCTTGAGAGATCAGAAGAGGCCAAGAATAACAATGGTGGGCCCATGAATGCACCATAGGAAGAGCTCCCCTTCAATGTTGTGAGTGAAGGAAATAGGAACTATAGATGTGCAAAGTAGACTGTACATGATGACAGATTAGGAAACACTTGCACAATTATTATATTCCCTTGATTTGCTTACCCTTGCACTTGTAACCATACAACCTATTTTGTCTATAACCTTCCATAGTCTAGTTTGCAATTTTTTTTTATCTTTTATGCACCATTTGTTTACTTTTTTTTTTTTTACTTTTTTTAATCTTTACTTTGCACGTAGCTTAAGGTTTACTCTTGTTTACAATTTTCTTTTTCAAGCCTTTTATCTTAGAACATAAACATGAAAAAATTCTATAAAAACTTTAAAACCAAAAAAACTTATAAAAATTTTAAGACAAAAACTAATAAAAATTTTTCTTTTTAAAACATAGGATCCTCCATGACCTAAAATTGGAAAAACAAAAATGTATAGCCCACTATGGCCTAAAATTGGTAAATAAAAACATCGTAGGACTTGCCATGACCTAAAACTAGCAAAACATCAGGTGTTACCTACCATGGCCTAAAAGTAGCAAAACAATGTGTGGCTTTCCATGATCTAAAACTAGGAAAACAATGTGTGGCCCACCATGGCCTAGAATTGGCAAAACAATGCATGGTCTATCATGGCCTAAAACTAGCAAAACAATATGTGGCCCACCATGGCCTAAAACTGGCAAATCATTTATAACCATTACAACCTAGTTTATATTATGGTCATTTTTCATAAGTTAACCAACATAGCTTATGACAAAAAAATGTAGAACATTAAACATATATGAAATATTTAACTTTTAAAATATATAAACCAAATTAAAGTTTAAAAATAACAAGTTTCCAATGTCTAAAACATAGTAACCATAAAAGTCTAAATAATAAATTGTCTCTCAATACATCAATGGCTAATACTAGCCAATAAATCATCAATAATGTCAACAACTAGAACCAATGAGATAACCAAGGCCATGAATAATATATGGTACTAAGGGGCTACTAAAGGGGGCTAAGGAGCACTTTCACTTTCTCTACTAGGGCTGCTAACATCACTAGGTACTTGTAGCATAACAAAACATAAGTTAACCAATAATCAACAAAGTATGAGACCAAACTATAACTTAAAACAAATTAAACTAAAATATGATAAAATAAACAAAATAAGCAAACTTGGAAGGGCTTGAGAGCAACATATTCTAGTGGAAGATTCTAAAGACCAACCTCCAAATGATGGAGGATCTATTCCTTGGTCATGTGGGCCTATTCCACCTTCCCAAGATTGATGCCTGTCAGGATGTTGTTGTCATTGATTTCTATCCATGTAGGTAACTCACAAAAAAATTTCCCAGTAATCCTCTCTAAAAGTGGTAGAGACCTAAGGAGATGGGGATCCAACCACGGTTAGGGTGTCTTTAAATAGTTTGAAGGCATCCTCCACTTAAATTCCCCTCATGAATAAATCTAACTTGTGTTGCTTAGTGGACTCCTCCTTTAACCACTTAAGGTAAGATTCACACTCAGCCTTATATTTCTTCTTCTAATCCTTTTATGCCTAACCCCACTCAAGAACCTAGGCACATTAGTCTCTCCACTTCCTAGCCTTGAATGCTAGCAAGTCCATCTATAGCTTCTATTTTGTAGCATCCATGGAAATGGAAACCTTGACATGGATGAAATTCTAATACCATGCCCATTCAATCTCTTTGATTCTCAAGAAACTCCTATTAGCCACTTGGGCCTCCACAAATTCCTTACAATCCTTGAGATCCTTGTTAGCCTCAACCATCCTCTTGTTTTCTTTTTCCAATGCTACAACACATTCCCATAGGAACTCATTGGCACATTGAATTTTCAACAAATTTTTGGTGCATGAAAATGCATGATCAATGGCACTTTCATACAACTTATATGGTACATTCTCTACATCTGATGGTAGGCTGGGTAAGGCATCGATCTCAATGGTGTGGTTGGGATCCCATCTAAGATTAGGGACTAAAAACACAAAACATAAATGAAAATAATAAGTAACCAAATAACCAAGATAAAACAAGCAACAAGATAACTAAAATATATAAAGTGCAAGATAAACTAAGTACTTACTCATATCGGAAGCAACTTGGTACAACCAATCAATCATATCCTTAGCTATCCCTCGCATGAAGTCCCACTTGTATGGAGTGTCCACCCATGGATTTATGCAAAATGTGGAGGTAGATGCCATGGACTGAGGCTCAGCAACTAAGGAAATCATGACAATCAACAAATGATTAAGACCAAGTTTAAGCACAAAACAACATAACTTAAAACACATGAAACAAAGACATACGTACATGGAGCATCATCTCATATGATGATAGGGGGTTCACCTAGCTATGAAGGATTGAATATGACCTCAAAGTCATCCAATGGGACATTGGATAGCCCATCATTCTCATGGCATTGTAGGATCTCCTCATCTAGGCATTTTTGCTCCACCTCTACTACTATTTCCTAGGCCACTAACTCTTGTCGTTTGCCTACAACAACAATAAGAGAAAAACATTATATAACATAGTATATCTTACCTTATAATAATAATCTAGCCCTAAAACACAAAACATAACAATGTGAAGCAATTAAAACAAATTAAATCATACTTTTGACCACATTGCATATTGGGCCAAGCCTCATCGTGAACCTCCTCTTGGAGGGTTGCTCAACTGGTGCTTGTTCCTCAACCATGGGCCTCTTCAATTTGGCACTAGCTGAACCTTTAGCTTCAATCCATAATGTCTTAGTCCAATTAACATCTCTACACTCAACCTAGGGCTCAATCTCCATGCTATCAATGGTAGTACAACACCTACCACTAAGTCTCTTAGTGGTAATAAATAATGACTCCTTGATGTCCTTTGGCTAGTTCTAAGGCTACATAGTGGGATAAACATGTTTAACCTACATCTTCGAGAGTTGGGATGGATCTTTTCTTATCCATTTTTCATCCTTCCTCACCACTAGAAGCTCTATGAACCTCCTTATATATGCCACAAAGAATGCCTAATGCATGTGGCATTTTGTTGTGAGGTTGTCATGGAGTTTGAAAATTTCACCACGTAGTCCAAAAACCAAGTGCCCAACCTAGTTGAATCAAGCATCCTCTAAAATAACCTTCTTCATGATCCATGCCTACTCAATGCCCATGATCTTGCCCTATGATAGTAGCTTGGGAAACCCCCAAGAGTAGAACAAGATATATGCCTCTCTAGCTTCTTCAACCTTGAACTAGCTAGGAGACAGTCCCTTGTGACCATAGTGAGTGTCCAACCACTTTTCCACCTCCTCCTAATGCTCCACCTCTTTACTTGCCTTAGTGAAAACCTTTAAGCCTTCACAATGAATGCCAAAAATGTCACTAAAGGTGGAGTCATTGATGGCCAAGATGATAGGCACATCATGAACCTAGGTGATGAACTTCTTAACTCCTTGGTCAAAGGAGCTAATGATATTCACCATCCTAGGAGTAGGGACAATAGGACTATGGGCCATAAATAGATCAAGAAAACTTGCACCAATAAAGTTTTCTTGGATTTGTCTAGGAACCTTGCTAGCAAACCACTATTGTGCTAATTTCACCTTCCCATACTTGAGGATCAAAGTTTTCTCAAAGCATCCTAAAATGACAAGTGTGACAGTGCAGGAGGTGCTAACATCTACAATACAACAAAAGGTCGATTAGCTTAGGTATGGGCACATAAAACCAAAATAATAACAAGCATAATAATATTAAAACCAAATTTATAACCAAACATAGCCAATAAAACTATTTCAACACTTAAAGCCTAAGTATCCTACAAACATATAGCCATGAAAACGTTGACATGAAAACAAAAATAAAAAAAAAATAACTTTTACCTTTCTTGCTAGAAGAGGGTTGTAGGGGACCTTCAATGGGTATACAAGCAAGATTTGATATAGCCCACAAACCATGTGTTGTCCCATTGTCTACACATCATTGGTAGGCTTTGGAGTAATGTGTGGTGTACCTACCTAGGTCACCTCTTAGTTTCTCCACCATCATAAGCCTCACTATGGGGCTTTTGGCAAAAACCTCCAACACTATTTGGACCAAGGGTAGGAGTTGGTCATGCTTGATGAATCCCTTATCGTCCACCATGTACTTGCAAGTAAACCAAGAAAAATTTTAAAACTAAATAGCCTAGCAAAACCAATAATTAAAGTAGCCACAAATTAAAACTTAAAACCATGCTTACCCTTCCACATAATAAGTAGTATTGAGAGGGTTCTAAAATAGCATGTGGGCTAGGTGATCAACTATCAAAGTGTTGTTAGCATTATACAAATTGAACTCTAGCATTTTCCAAATCTTAGATAGCTTATGAGTCTCCTTTGTATGAGTGCTATCAAGCACCTCACCCTCTGTGCATGTCTCAAGATCATCTTTTATGAACTTTCCAACTGAGCTTAATGACTGAGGCAACAAGGTCTCAACAATAATGGTAGTTGTATGAGTTGATAAGTGTGACCATATTACCACACTAAAGTTTTGTAGCAAAAAGGCCAAGAACTCTTATGCCCCTAACCTAAACCATAAGGAGCCACACTACAAAGTCATGTGGGCAAGTGGGGTGTTAGGTCCTAAGGTGTGGATGCAACATAGCAATCCCACTAGCTCTATCACCACCAATATGGGCTTGAGGAAGGCCCTACACACAACAATAACAACCATTAAAATCATAAACAACTACAGCCAAGTATAACCATATGTTAAATGAAAAAATTTAATACAACTTTAACACCAACATTTTCATGTAAATCTATAACAACCAAATCATAGTTGCAACACTTAAAACCAAAACCAAAGCTAGGACCAACTTTCAACTAAATACCATGTACAACCAAGTGGCCTAATAACAACTGATGATAATTTTCATGCTAAGATATGCATAAAAAATAAAATTTTTATGTAAAAACATCAAAAGCATGAAAACTAGCTTGTACCTACTACAATAGTTTTGAACACCAATTTGAATTTTACAAAATTTTACTAAACATCCTAGTTAATGGTGAAATTAGCCATCATAAAAACCCTAGGAAGGCTAGCTAAAATTTTCTAAAAAATTCAAAATGACTATTTATAACTAAAAATACAACATGTAAACAACTTTAACAACTTTTGAACATAGCCATAAAAATACAACACCAACATCGATGCTACTTGTACAAACAAGGAGATTTGTAGTTTTCATGGCCAAAACTATAACTATACAGAACAATTTACACTAAGATGAAAATGACATATTAGAGTTAAATGGGATTTGACATAGAACTAAATGGGATTTGAAATAGAACTAAATTTTATTTGACATCTACACTGAGGTTTCAAACTTAGAAAAAATTTAAAAGACCAACCAAAACCATGATAACATTCCATCAAAAACTACGCAACCCAAAACTATGGAAAATGACCACAATAGACAATCAATAAAAAATACCAAAAAAATATTTAACTTAGTCAAAAACACTTCTAAACCATCTCTAGCATCTTAAGGCATCCCTAAGACCCTAGGACGGTTGCTAAAATTTTTTTCTAAAATGCTAACATAGTTATTGTAGAAGGCTCTTAGGGATCAAGTAATCAAGTAAAAACTAGCTAAAAACTATCTTCCAATTTGGACTACACTAGGGGTGGGCTTGACTATGCTAGCTAGCATAGTCAAATAAAGGTGATGTGCCATAAATAAATAAAAACCTCTAACTTACCATATTTTGACCTTAGAACTCCTTCAGGACCTCCAATGAACTTGTATTGACAAATTATGAAATAGAATAAGACCAAAATCCATTTTGACATTAGAACTATGTGGGGGAGGCTTGGGACTATGTTGTCCAACATAGTCCACCTCCCAAAACATCAAAACAAGCCAAATACATGTCAAATTAACTCCTCAATACATCTTGTCAATCCTAAAACCCTATCAGAGATCCCAAAGATCTCTAAACCGTACAACCTCATTTAAAAGTAGTCAAAACTCACCATACACACCACATCCACATTGTGATTATGCTAGCTAGTGTAGTCTAGTGGTGTTTGACTATTGTGACATCAAATTAATCATCAAAACTAACAATTTCAAGCCTGAAACCCTAGTTCCTATCACTGGTGACCTTAGAACTCGAAAGCACAATCAATCAATCATAGAATTGCACTAAAATTTAAATTCCATGTTGTGACTATGTCAAAGCAAGCATGGACTATGCTAGCTAGCATAGTCCCAGTGTAGTCATGATTGAAGGTTAATTCAACTAGTGAGTTGACACCCCAAAATAGCCCAAAACCTAGCTTAAAAACCTAGAACCCTGGCTAGTCCTACCAAATTGCAAAATCACATCGTCTTGATCCTAAAAATAATAAATTAATTCCATCTACATTGAAGCTAGGCTCAACTATGCAGGCTAGTGTAGTCACAGTGGGAAATTGTCATTTCAAAGCTTAAACAACCTTTGAAATTAACCATCTTGAGTCAAAACCCTAGCCAAGAACACTGGTAACCCTAAGAACCTAAGAACCATGCCAATTGACCATAAAAACTTACTAAAAGCTAGATTTTAGACATGACTACATTGGAATAGGCCATGACTATGATGGCCAATGTAGTCCCAGGGTAGTCATGGTTGGAAATTAATAAAATTAGTGTTTTAACATCCCAAATGACCAAAATTTTGACTTAAGACACCTAGAACATCGATTAACATTGCCTAGTAAATATTTCACCTTGCTTTGACCATGTTCATACCAAATTCCATGTGAGTACAATAAGATATGCATGGGACTACACTAGCTAGTGTAGTCCTAGCATAGTCCATGCCCCAAGGTGTTTTGACCATCACAGTCACACTCAAAACAATCAAAAACTTGATCTCCAAATCCTATAACCTTAAAACCTTGGAGCTAACTATTGTTTGACCTTGTTCAACCATGGAAAACCTAGATTTTAGTCTAGCTATGCTAAACAAATGCTCAAGTACATTGGCAAATGTAGTCATAAGGTGTTCATATAAAAATCCATTTGTTGAAGCATGTTTTGACCTCCAAGTAGCCTATTCTACTCTTCTAATGCATTGTGCTACCCTAAGAAGTTGATAGAACACTAATAGCAACTCTAAAATCCCATAAATCCATTTTTCTCATGCAAATATGCTAGGGGAAACCTTAACTATGCTGGCTAGTGTAGTCTCAACGTAGTCACCAATTTTGACCTCCTTTCTAGCTTCTAGAGGGTGACAATGGAGTTAAAATCTACCAATTCACAACCCCAATCCACAACACTGGTCATACTAACCATCAAAAAATAGAAATTGGCCATGAAAAGCCTATGAAATCATCTACTAATGCCAACTATGCTGGGGTTGAGTCTGACTATGTTGGCTAGCATAGTCACTAGTTTAGCCTAGTGTAATCACATCAATAGATGTCAATTTTGCTTCCAAACAATCTAAAATGAGCTCACCATGTGCCCAAACTCATCTATCAGCCTTGTAGACCTATACTATGGTATGCTAAGGCCTAAAACTAGAAAAATCTAACCTTTTTTTATCAATGTTTACCTTCTTTTGTCCCATGTTTTCCACCCTAATTGATTTGACCTTGTTTCATGGTGTTTCGACTTACTTTGATGTTTCAATGCAAGGTTTACTTTTAGAGATCATTAGTTGACTTCATTCAACTTCTACTTGGCTTTGATATCACCATATCTATCTTGTTCTCTCTCGTTTGGTCCTTGTTAACCTTGTTTAGCCTTTAATTGGCATTAGTTGATTAGGTTTGACTATCATTTGACACCATGTAACCAAGGCCTTCTAAGGTCTAAAATTAGGAACATAGCCCACCAAGGCCTTAAACTAGTAACATGGCCCGCTAAGGCCTAAAACTAGTAAAGTGTAATTATAGTCAATCATGTTTTACCTTATGTTTTCTACCTTAATTAGCTTAGCCTTATTCCATTATGAGCATCACTTGGTCTTATTCCATCAAATGTTCCCATCATTTGGCCTTTATTTGACTTTATGTAGCCTTTATTTTAGTGTATTTGTCTTGATCTACCTCATGTAGCCTTTGTTAACCTTGTTTGTGCCTTGTTTAACCACAAAGTAGCTTGTCTTTGCATAGTGGCTAGCATGTTTTATATTATTTTGGCATTGTTTTCTCATTTTACCTAAGTGCTACTTAATGTGCTTATGGTTGATATGTAGGATTCGAGTATGAACACCTTGAAGCAAATTAGCTTCCCACTGAACCTAAGTGGACCTCATGATGATGTTGAACAATGTATCAACCTTAATTACTTAGATCTTAAGCTTGAGAGTCTTGTCAACCATGTAGCCTCGATAGAGAAATCTCTAGAATGGCTTGAAAACCTATTCAAAACCCTTTACCTAGAAGCTAGTGACATTATCAAGGACTCTCTAGTTGAGGTTACTATCACAACATACAATGGTAAGGAAAAACCCTAAAATTAAGTTTTTCACTAGAACCTCATCAAGCTCAAGACATCACCAAGATCCTTTAGTACAACATTAAGGCCTTTGTTTGGTCATATGAGGATATGTCAACTCTTGACCCATGCCTAGTACAAAATAACATCATACTCGATCCTAGCATTAGACTAGTTAAGCAAAACGTTTACAAGATTAGGCCTAGTTTAGCCTTGGTAGTTCATGATGAAATAACAAAACTATACTAAAATAGTTTCATTAGAGCTATCAATTACACAAAATAGGTATTCAACATAGTGGTAGATCCTAAGAAAAATAGGAGTATACATATTTGCATAGATTTCAAAGATCTAAATAAGGTCATCATTAAGAATGATTTTCCTTTACCTAGTATTGACCAACTTGTTGATACTACTATTGGGAATGCCTTATTATCCTTCATGGATGAGTACTTAGGATAAAACCAAATTAGGATTTACCCCAAACATCAACTTAGAATGATCTTCATGAGCCTTTCGAGTACCTTTTGTTACACCATGATTCCCTTTGTCCTAAAGAATGCAAGAGCAACCTACTAAAGTGCTATGATGTATATCTTTTGCAATTATATGCTAGGACTACTCAATGATTACATAGATGATATAGTTGTTACATCCAAAGTGACTGATGACCATGTGCATGATCTTGACCTTATGCTTAAATCATGTCTTAAGTATGAACTTAGGCTTAATCCTAAGAAGTGTATCTTTGGTGTCAAAATCTTTAAGATTCTTGGCTTTATAGTATCTAAAGTGGAAATGTGTGTCAATATTAATAAGGTTAATGTCATATCTAACTTGGTAGCACCAACTAATCTTAAAAATATTTGAATATTACAAGGCATATTACAATTTACCTATAGGTTTATCACTAGGCTTACAGATAAGTTACAATCCATGCAATACTTGCTTAAGAAAGGAGTTCATTATGAGTGAACAGCTCAATGCTAAGAATCCTTTAAAAACCTTAAGCAAACGTTGGCACAATTACCTATAGTTTATTCACCATAAGAAGATAAACCTTTTTATATCTACCTTACTATTTTTGACACATCTATTACATCTCTACTTTGTTAGAAAGGAGATGATGAAGAAAAATTACTCATATACCAGCTAAGCCATGCAGTAGTTGCCCATGAGACTTGATACACTAAAGTAGAGAAGTATTATCTAGTTTTAGTCTTCTCACTAAAGAAGTGGTGGAATTACCTCTTTAGGAGCCAAGTCAATTTCATTTGCAAACACAATGTACTTAGAGCCATCATGTCCAATATCTATGGAAGTAGCCATATATCCCATTGGAAAGCCATAATAGCTAAGTTTGACCTACATTGTATCTCTCAAGCCTTAATGAAAGTTCAAGCTATGGCCACACAACTCACTATTTCACTGATAGAAGACCATGCATCCATAGACCTTGAATTTCCTAACAAACACATTCACATTATTAACAATGTACCTATGGGCTATGAGATGATCATGCACTTTGATGGAGCTTTGACTACCAATGGGACTAGTGTTGCAGCCATCATAACACTCCCATCTAGTGAAATCAAACCCTTCACTTACCATTTTTATTTCCCATGTACCGACAATATAGCATAGTATGAAGGATTGATCAGGGAAATGATGGTGGCTCATGACCTAGAAATCAAGCACTTAATGATCAAAGATGATTCACCACTAGTGGTTAACCAAATAACTAAGGTTTATGCATGTAAAGCCCAACATTTGCAACTTTACTGTGACCTAGGTAAGAAATTGATACAACAATTCATAGACATTGATATCCGTATGTACCCTGAACTGAAAACAAGCTAGTCAATGCCATTGCAACTTTAGCTTTAAGTGTGAGGTTTGATGTGTTTAGTTTAACCATGGACTATGTTATTTCCATCATGTAAAACACTAAGGACACCTTTGTAGCCTCTGTTAGTACCACCCCTCCACAAGAATGTTATGATAATATCAAATTTTACCTTATGCATGGTGAATCTCTGCAAAGCCTAATGACTTCTCAAAAGGACATTGTATGTAAATGCTCAAAATCGTATGTCATCATAGGTAATAACACATTATGTCAATGGTCTCACAATGGCATATTTTTAGTGTGCTTGGGCAAAAATGAAGCTCACATAGTCCTTAAGCAAGTTCATGAGGGTATATGTGCAGGACATATAGGACCTAGAGCTATGGTTACTAAGATTAGACAACTAGGCTATTACTAGCCCTATAGAGAGAATGACTACCTGTAGAAGATCAAAACATGTGATACTTGTCAATGGCATAGTAACCTAATACATGTGCCACCAACTAAGTTACATACCACTCAAATAACTTGACCATTTCAATGATGGGGATTAGACATCATTAGACCTATAATGCCTAAGTCCTTTACAAGGAATAGCTTCATCATCACTATAACTCAATACTTCACAAAGTGGGTTAAAGCCATTCCCCTTAGAAAGACGACATCTCAACAAGTATGTAGATTTATACTCGATAACATAGTATCCCATTTTGGCATACTTATGACCATAGTCATAGATAATGGACCATAATTTAGTAGCTAAGAAATGAAAAGCTTTTGTCATGATCTAGGCATTAAGCATTCCTTTTCATCATTGTGCTACCCTTTATGGATTGTTAAAATTATAAAGGGGGGAATGAATAAGTTTCCCAAATTAAAAATTAAATAAAAAAAGCACACACATTGAATTTAACATAGTTCCCCAACTTGGGTAGTCCACATTCGGAGTGTAGATCACTAGCACACCTCTGGACTTTGTTGCTCTCAAAATGTGGTTGAAGGGACCACATCTTGTATAGTCATCAAGCCCCACTGTAAAGTGTTGTACCATAGCACCAATCACTCAACCCCACAAGGTTCCATCAATTTTGAAAATTTGGTTTCAATGCTTCCACAACCTTTACAATCTTAAGCTCTACACCAGAATGTTGTACCACAACACCAAAAAGTCAATCCCATAGCATTTCGACAAGCTCAAGCACATCAACCCATCGAGGCAACAAGAATAAGAATTACAAGGGAGAATTACAACTTAGTTTGCTAGTCCTTTTATAGTTACATACAACACACTTTACAATGACAAAATGATAAAACAATAACAAGCAATAGAGAATTCAATGATTACAAAATTATTGTACAATAAATACAAGGCTTGCACATTTTCTAATGCACATGAAGTCTTCTTATAGTTGTCGTGTTTCTAAATCCTTCTCTAAACTTATGCAATGCCTAGCTAATGATCACTAATAGTCATGGGATATGCCTTTCTCATGCTTGAGATGTCTCTTTGAATTTGCCTTCAAATCTAGAAAGATGTCTTTGTTTCCTAAAAGAAAACTTTCTGAAGTCTCTACTCTAGAAGATGTCTTTGTCTTGTGGAAGACATCTTGTTGGACTTGATCTACAATCTGTAAAGACATCTGTACTTTGTGAAAGATTTCTTGTTGTTTTTGTAGATATCTTTGTCTTAGTTCTTTTCAAATCTACCAAGACATCTATTAGTTCCCAGAGACATATTTCCTTGCATGATGAATGCATCATTCCTTGTCCACAAACTTGATCTTTCGTATTCTTTAACAGTGTCCTCTTTGCTTGTACAATATTAGGTTCTTGTTCACGTTCTTTGATTTTTCATTTAAAGACATGTGCATGACCTCCTCCTTTAAGCTCTAGGATAGTTTGTTCCTTATCCTCTTTAGCTCATCTTGGTTTCTCATGTACATAGTTCTACAAACACAATAACCATACAACCATGCAAAAAAAATTTGTCTTCATCTTACTCAACATTTTAAGCACACCAAAACACACCAAAAGGTCCACACCCTCAAGCCAATGGACAAGTTGAAGCTAGCAATAAGGCCATTGTAAACTTACTAAAAAAGATGCTAAAAAATAGTAGACACAAATGGCATGAGCAGCTTATCCATGTACTTTGGGCTTATTGAACAACCTATCAAACTATAATCAGTGTAACTCCATATAGCCTGGTTTATGGATCTAAAGTTGTTTTGCCTCTTGAGTTGCAAGTTCTATCACTATGGGTGGTCCTATTAGACTTCATTAATGATGAATAGAATAAGGAGTTAGGTACCATGAATTTGGACTTGGTGAAGAAGCAACAAGTACAAATGCTTGCTCACATTGAGTGATACCAAGAGAAGTAGATGCAATAGCATGACCATAACCTAAGCAAATGAAAGATCAAGAAGGAGGACCTAGTCCTCAAGGTTGTCCATGAGCATGCACACAAAGTCTCAGCCAACTAGAAAGGGCCTTTCTTAATCACCAAGGCCTATGGAAATGAAGCCTTCAAGATAGCTGACATGGATGGAAATGATTTGGTCAATCTAAATAACCATTCCTATCTAAAACCTTCTTACATCTAATGTTCTTTCTTGGCATGTATCAACATTTCCATCCATGATTATAATGAATAATAACAAGTAAGTGAACTTTCTTTTCTTCACCTCTTTTTGCATAAACAAATGGATTGAAAAAATTTGTAACATCTATAATTTAAGATGCGGATCCATTTTGGGTGTAACAATTATGACCTTTGGTGGCCTGGTTTGCTGATCCTTTCATGTAACCCTATGTATTCTATTATGACAACATGTTTTCTTTGTTTTTTTTCTTACTCTCTTGGAGTTGTTCTTGCAAGATGAAGCATGGAGTCATCATGAAGGTGCAACTCATTATGGAAGAAAGTCATCAATGTGACCTTGACATGCAAGGTTTGGTGATTTTTTCTTGCCATAACAAGAGTACTTATTTAATATCATTATCATTACCTCTTCTTAAGCCCAACCCCATAGCCTAATTATGACCTTTTTTGCCTCAAATGACAATGGTGACCTATGTTTGGCACTCATGCATTATGTTCATTTAACATTTCTTTTGTCATGCTCCACCTTTAAGTCCATTGAATGTAACACATTTCATTCAATAGGAAAACCATCAAGTCCATTGAGTGGAACACATCTTAAGTAATGGGAAAATTGAATCAAACCAAGCCTTGGCAATGAAACCCAATGAAGGTTTTTCCCCACAAAAAAAAAAGAAAAAATAAGGGAAAACAAGTTACTAAGAAGTCTAACAACCAAAGAAACCTTGGAGTTAGGTGTTTGTTCTACAAAAACATTATTGAGTGATCAACACTTCAAAGCACAAAAAGACATTACTAATTATTCAACATGTTAGTGACATATCATAGCCATGATGTTAACCTATGGAACTCATTGTTAAACCTCATAATCAAATATAACCTCATAATCATAACCTTATCCCATTATCACAAGCACTCTTTGCATGGTTCAACACTACAAGATTAAGTGTAGAGAGGAAATGTTGATGATGGGCTCACAGTGGTGTTTTTTATTCTTTTTTGATGTCTCTCAGGTCAATCCTCAAAACATCAACAAAGAGGGACCAACGAAACACCACCAAGAAAACACATGTTGCAACTTGTAACCTTCACCATCCAACTTAAGGCAAGATCTTATTGTAAATGTAAGGTTAGTATCCCATGAGCTGCAATCTTACATACTTTAACTTTTTAGGGCTGAAAAATGCCTCATAAGTTGTTACTATCTCACTTCCCAAGTGAAAAAAGTGCTATTAATTCTATATATGGGCTTGGGAAGGCTAAAAACGCCTTGGGCACTACCAAATTTGACATTTTTATGGGTTTTTGTAGAGGTAAAGCCTCTACTACTTTAAACTATCTACTACCAATGTAGATGATGTTGGATTTTTATTTTTCCCAACAACATCTAACATAGTCACCACAAAACCCAACATAGCTACAAGATCAACATTAGTGTTGTTGGGATTTCCATTCTCCTAATAATAGCCAACATAGTCATGACAATTTTCTAGTGGTATTAACATGACTAGCTTAATTATCATGGATTTCCTGGTTTGGCCAACATAGTCACCATGATTTTGGCAAATTCTAAAAAATGTTACTGTAGTCTCCAAAGGCTAGCATAGTTGAGGTGAAGGCCAGCGTAGTCACAAAAGTTTGCTTACTATTTTTAGTATGTGGATGGGTTTTGATGGCCCTAGTGTATCAAAACTTACCAAAAATGGTTAACTATGCTAGAATCATAGTCATTACACTTCCAAATAGACATCAATCTATTAGTAATCATGGTAGGAATTTGCAACATTAATTTAGCAACCTAAAAGCCTATAAATCCAAATGTAAACACCTTATTCAAGTTAGACACTTGAGTAATTTGTAGCAATCTCAAAGGAGCATTTTGTGCAATCCATAGCATTGTTTTGCAACCTTGACCAGTTTTGCATCCCATTTCGCATCTACACTGAACACTAGAGACACTTAGAATAGTACCATTAGAACCAAAGTATGTACCACTATTATTTCCACCTATGACCAAAGGTGCAAACTATAAAGGAAACTAGCAAGGACTTGTAAGAGATTGGAACTAGAAAGTACCTAGACCATGGAGATCAACCGCAGAACACAACCTGCTAGCTCCAACAAGCTCCAAGCTTCATTCAAATTAGCTTATTGTGCTTTGAGCACCCATCTATACTCCTCAAACTTTATACTTTCATTCAATAAATTTTTCAATCCATTTCCAATGCAAATTTTATTTAAAGTTTACTTCTATGTTAATTCATTCTGATTTGAATTTGCAATTCTATTCCCATTTTCATTTCCATTTACACTTTGCAAGTCCTTGGGTAATGGACAAGACTATTTAGGGTACCTTAGATCTTATTTTTTTGGAGGCCCTTGGAATTCAATGTTGGGCTCTCGTAGCCTAGGATTTTTAGTTTTCCAATGACCAAATTTTCTAGGCACTACAGTTCTTATTTACAATTTTTCTTTTCCTTTTATGCTTTATCTCTTCTAAAACATAAAAAATACCATAAAATTTTTAAAACTAAAAAAATCTGTAAAAAAGAAAAACACAAAAAAAATTTAAAATTTACAATAATTTTTCCTATGGCTCGCCAAGGCCTAAAACTAGTAATGCATGGCCTGCCAAGGCCTTAAACTAGCAATGCATTTGTAACCTTTCTATTCCTTGTTTTTATTATAGTCATTATACATTAGTTTGCACTTTGTTTATCTAATTACTTGTTGGTGACCGTTTGGGACTACCAACATTTGTGGCCTCTGGATCTCATGACCTTGGAAGTCACAAGAAGCGAAGATGTTCTTCAAACATAGTTTATGTGCTTATTGGTCTCTGAAAACACCAAGGCATAGATACCTCCAATTAGACTCAATGGTTATGAAATGAACTAAATGTGAATATGTATTTGTAGTTATGAATGTTGAAATGTTTGAGTTGTGTATGAAACTGTAATTGGCTATCATAAATGAAACTCAACTAACTTTGTTAAATATTGTGAGTTGTTGAAGGTTCCTATTTTATCAA
The DNA here is from genome assembly GCA_015680685.1 of Gnetum montanum. Classification (NCBI taxonomy): domain Eukaryota; kingdom Viridiplantae; phylum Streptophyta; class Gnetopsida; order Gnetales; family Gnetaceae; genus Gnetum; species Gnetum montanum. The sequence continues at coordinate 161,591 of MNCI01035006.1, read as the reverse complement.
GTCACTTAGTCTATATAGTCCCTATAGTACATTACTTATAGCAAATAAAATTTTTCAAAAACATTTGATCAAAATTCTTCCAATCTACTCCTAATTTCCCCCAGAGAGAAAGTTTCACAAGAAAACTAGAAATAGAGCGAGATTCAATGGACTTAGAAAAAGAAAGAAAAGAAACTAGATTTTTGTGAATCTCAAATATTTAAGCCTTTAAATTGACATGAGGAAATACTTTACAATAAATCTGTTCCAGTTCAATCTAACTATGAATTGTCCAAACCCTCTAAGCTTAATAAGAAATTTCATAAAGGAAAATCTTAGTACACTACCAAAAATGTTACATCAATGACAAAGTATGAGCTATTGTTTTGGCTAGTTAATAGTTTTCAAGAATTGCATTCAACATATCCCTCAAAATATTTGACAATTTCAAGATTGAAATACCAAGGCAATACTTTAAAACAATGAAGCTATTTTAGTTGTCTCAAAATGTCAAAGATCATCCTAAATTCTCTATGTTCAAAATAGACAATTTCATTAAGACATTACTATTAAATTTCTCTAGAGGCTTTTTAAAACATAAGCTCTTTTATGGCAAACCTTAATAGTAGTCCAATATTATGTAAGAATAGAGCTATAAAAGTAACCTAGAAAAAATCCAAAAATAAATGTCAAGCATGATACTATCTAAACCATTAGCTAAGTAACTAAAAAAAATGGGAAGAAATGAACTCATAGGATTAAAAAAAAAGAATCTAAATTGATGTCTTAGCAAGTCATGCTTTTACAATCTTCAATCTTCAATCTTTCCAAAAAAATTTCCCTTCTTTTAATTCTACCCTTGAGATCCTTATATAGTGACCTTAGGGTAGTTATAATAATCATGAGAGGTTAAGGATGTTACAAATATCTAGGGATATTAATTCATAACCACCTTAAAAGTTATAACTTCCATTTGAAGTTATTAAAATTGAAGAAATACATGCTATAATTGGCAAGTGTCCTCTTGGTAATCACAACTTCACAAATATCAAGGAAATTAAGTTATAACTTCCATAGGAGGTTATAACTTCTTATGTAGAGTTTTAATACTATAGAAAATAAAGGTATGTTTGTCATATGTCCGTAAATCTCCTTCCTTATAATTTTTAGAAGATATATTATATGGAGTGATGTTAATATATATCCTATTATTAACGATGTTGTCTCAAAATTGGCTTCTTCTTGTAACAGAGGTTTTAATTTAAATTTTTATATGATATTTTACATGGTAAAAGGTAGATCAAATAAAAATAATAGAACCACTTAGAACCATAATACAATGGGGAAGATTTAGGAGCATGTCATTAGCCCTACAATCATACATCACATCCCACAAGTTTGTTGATATCCACAACCACGTATATTGCTATTTGCCTACTGTGCTTACAACCACTCTCGGATCTTTCTGTAATGGAGTCTCATGGCTGTGCTTCCCGTTGTCATGGCCATCTATGCCAATGCTGCTTAAGGTTAGTATTATTTCCATCACTATCTCTACTTCCTCCATGTCTCTTAGGTCATCCATCTACCTAATATGCAAAGATGAAAGTTTTACAAATTGTTGCATTGTACCTTGGCAGTTCAAGAATTACCAAAGATTCTCATGCACCTACCTCATACTTTTCATAGTGCTTGTTTTGTGATTTCATTGATCCAGATGCAGTCACCGTTGTAGGGAGAATTAGTTAAGGTATGTTGTGGATGAAAGAGTCTTCTACAATTATAGTTTTATCTACAAATTCATGATTTTAATGGCTATCAAAGTCATGGATCCGATAGCATTAATTCTTGATTAAGCTTGGTGCTACACAAGATAATCTTGTGGCATGTCCATGAGTCACATAACTAACTACTATGTTTCAGGATGCATTTCTGACCATGGATATGGCCATGGATCTAGTCATGTTTTCCACATTATCTACTAAAGGAGCAAGAAATTGATCCTAAAATCCAACACCATTGGAGACCATTCAATCCCCAAAGTTCAAATCAACACCAAGCGCCATGCCATGGCTGCTAATTTCTTGAACATCCATTACAACAACTTTGCATAAAAACTTTGGATAAAATTTAGTATTTTGATGAGCACCACTTTTGGAATTTTGAAATTTTATTTTTAAGGTTTATTAACTTCCTCTTAATGTTTATCAAATTCCTAATTAAAATATAATATACCTTGATTGGACATATCCATCATGTGAATCTAGTATTTTCCTCTAACGTTGCTTTGAAATAACACCTTTATAACCTTTACCTTATATTTGATATTGGGCTAGATTCAAATATGTTTATTTTATAAAACCAAAGTATCATAACATTATTAACTTTTTAAAGCCTACCAAGAATCATCACGGCTTCATAATAATGGTGAAAATGTAACAACATTACTTTACATCCTACATATAAATATTTTTACCTTACAACCTTATATTTTACCAACATAGCCTTATAACATGAATAAACCATAAAATACATAACATACATGATTATTCATATTTTGGTAGGGCTCCAATGTTGAATATCTGATATCGAAGCTGCATTATTGGGTATCTGATATTGGGGCATAACCTTCGATGTCAGGGATCTGATATCACCCCTTCCATGCTAGCCTATAAATAAAACACTTGGGTGCATAACTTGGAAATAGATTATATAAATTTTAAAAATATACATAGAGAAGTTGTATTAGTTTGTTTCCAATGCATTCTGTAGTATAATGTTAAGTGATTGTATGGCATCCTTATTTGAGTGTGATGTACTTGGACACATTACATGTTCAACAATAAAGATCAAGATTACTTCCATCATTGTAGCATTCACTTAGCTTTATTATCATTAATTACTTAAATGCTTACTACTTTCCTTAGTTAATGTTCATCATTTATTTCTCTTTATTATTTTTATCATTAAGAAAAATGAGTATGACTAATCATGAGAACTTAAGTGTAATTACTTGATAACCCAATAGTGTTATTGATGAGTGGCGAGGTACCCCTACACTCAACCATACGAATACGAGCGTACAAGCGCGATCCGGTCGAACTCCGCAGACTAAATGCCTTAACGCCACAAGAAACACTTGGGGTTAATCGTT
>MNCI01035006.1:124705-151714 GCA_015680685.1 Gnetum montanum | reverse complement strand
TGCAAGGTTTATCCAATCAAGTTCGTCTTTATTGCTGTACACAACTTGGGTTCAGGTTACAAGCTGCTCGAATAAAGAGCCATTCACTCTAGGAATCCTACTACGGGCACATGGGAAAAATTCTAACTCTGGAGTGATCAATCTGCCAGAGCTTCACTACTTCTAGCCAGGATTGGGAAATGAAGGGAGTGCCGCCTCTTATTTATAGATATGGCGGAGGGATGCAATATCGCGTACACGATATCGCAGGAGAAGACGCGATATCGCGGCCCAGTGCATGTCGCGTCTCATCAGTTATCATTTGGTACTCCCAGTAATGGTACACTTGGTAATCCCAATGGTAGTTATGCAAGGTGCAAGGCATGTACGAAAGGTTAGGAATGGATACTCATCACACATAGGCTAGTTTAAACTTTATTTTTCATTATTAATTAGATTAAATCGTTAATTTCTCTATTATCACTAAGAGTAGCATAAAGCTACAACAACATCAATTATCATATGCCTCACTTTGAACTAAAGCATATGTGACAAATCTACCACTAGTCCAAGTGGGAAGACAATGAACTACAATCAAGACATAATGATCTAGATGCCATAAGTAGTCCCATCCATGGAATTCAACTGAATTGTTCGTTAATGCTTACAATTCATATGGTTGGATGTAGCAAGTACCTTTCTACTCATCATTTGCATCATTGCTAGAGAAAATGCTAGGTATATAGATTAGTTATATTATACACAATCGCTATAAATTCATTAATGATTTATATTTCAGGAAATATTAAGTCACACACATCATTAACTAAAAACAATGTCTTTTTCACATGGAAGCCATAATGCATCATATGAAGAAAACATTCATTTTAGAACTAATGAGATATATATTGAAGAAAATTGGAGTGAACAACCTCATGAAAGGGTTTCATATGTTCATGACCATCCTAACTACACTCAAGGATTACATTCATTGAAGGCAAAAAATCCTAAAAGAGATGAAGTCCTAGATCGGGAAGGGCATCAAGGCCTATGACCTTCTCAAAACCTAAAAAAGATAAATCAAGGGATCATGGGGAGAACTATAGAAGCCATGGTAATTCTCCTAGATTCTCATCCTCCTCTTCCTCTTCAACATCTAGTTCTAATGAAGATAAACGTGAGTATAGAGATAAAGCTCCACTATGAGGTCAAAATAAGGATAGAACCCAACATCAAAGGAAAAATCAAAGACATTAAAATGAACATAGGCAAGATCATCATAATGAGAAAAATAGAAATAGAAATTTTTACCATGACATGTTTGATGTTGGTGAACCCTTGTTGGTCACTAAGAGCCTAACGTAGATTGCAAAGGTAGTTAAAATACCTTACAAGCATCAAAGGAAAAGTTGCATCAAAAGGCTTGATATGAATAACAATATGTAAATTTGTAGGATGCTATAATTTTAATCCACAACATCATTTACAAGCCTTCCATGATGCATGCATCTTATAAAACATTGAAAGTAGGTGGCAAAAGCTTAAGCTCTTCCCTAGGATGCTAATAGACAAAGCCAAAGTGTGGTATAAATCATTGAAATCAAATTCAATCCATCAATGGTCCACAATGCTAGAAATTTTTAATGAGAAATACTAAACCTATGCAAGGGTGTTCAACCTAAGGAAACGAATCCAAGAATGGAAATAGGAACATCATGAACCCTTGGATATGGCCCTAAATAGACACTATTCTCTACTGTATAAATGTCCAGGTCATGGTTTCTCTCAGGAAGAGCAACTTTTCCACATCATAGATGGGCTTCATAGCCAAATGAAAGAGATCCTTGAGAGGTATGCTCAATGCCAATTATATGAACCAAGAACCCATTAGATACAAAGGCTAGTCAAGCAAGTAGCAAAAGAAGAATGAGAGGTATGTAAATGAAAGAAGGTTGAGGAATATCATTGGGACCCAACTCTTCAAAAGAAGAGGGTTCATTGATCAGGAAAGAAAAGGCAACTCTCAATGAGGTGATTTCACAACAAACCTTTTCAATACAAAAGTCTATCGATGAGCTTGAAGCAACTCTAGATAAGATGTCAGAAAGGATAAATGAAAAAGTTACAACTTGTGAAGAAATGTTAGAGGAGAAAGTAATGCAAAACAAATCAAGTGATCAAAACAAAAGTAGGAAAAAGGACCAAGAGACTGGTAAGAACATTGATCGGCAAAAAGGGGAAATGATTGTAGAAGAAGAGGATATAGACTCAACCATCAAAGAAGATGATGGATGGGACATCTACATATATGATCATCCAAAGGGCTATTTCCTAGTCATGTTACATCTACATGAGTATTAGGTCTTTGCATTGAATCCCAAGTTTATGCAAAAGAAAATGCCTAGGTAATTACCTTTCTCACAAGGTAATTATAGACAATTCAACAACCGATCACACTATCCTAGTGGGACTTCTTACTAGCTTCAACACTATCATCAACCATAGTGGCAAAATCCAAAATTGTGGGGGAGGCCATCATCAAACCAGCCCTACCCTTATTGTCAGCTTGTTCAACAACCTATTTCCCAAACTAGTTCTTCTTTTTTTGCCTCAAATCACTAATACCACTCTCTTGAATATCATCAACCAACAACATCTTCTATGAGATCACCACCTCACACCTATGACCCTCCATCATATCCTCAATATTCTCATACTTAGCTCCATCACATGTCATGGCCAGAAACACAGGAAGGTTCAACACCACAACTTCAATGAAAGAATGCCACTTGTGCTACGAACATACATAGAAATGATAATGCCAACAAATCTCCATCACAACCTCAAAAATTTCCTTTCTTTCAAATACTTCCCATGCATGAGCATAACACTTATGAACCTACTAACTCATCCAAACTAGCACAATTCCAATCAAGTGCAACACCCTTCCTCTCACAACCAATGTCCTCCAATCTAATGCAAAGGCCAATATCCATCATTACTCCAACACCTAACACAAACGATGAATCTAGCACTATGGAGAGATAGAAGAATCCATGAATCACTAATCCTAATAAGGGGTGCAATCATGGGCTAGATGTCCACAAAGTTAACACAACTCCTATTCTGAGCCATCATACATTTCAAAACCAAGTGTGTGAATAACAACGCAGCCACCACTAAACTAGAAGACACCCAGTGACTTGAAAATAAAATTCTAACACTATTTCACAAATGCATGGAGCCTTCTTCCCACTTATTAATTCTTGTCATGGTCAAAAGCTTAGTTGTGGGGGAGATTCCCCAACCTAAAACCAAGAATTAATAAGTGTTTTTCATCTTTATCATTTTCTCATTTCTTGATACAAATTTTTTCCATCCTTTTCAACTTTTTCCACACTTTGTTTTTCTTTTCTTTGTTAGTAATATTGATTGTAAATAAGACAACAAGATGTACTCCAATGAGGTGAGGTTTTCTCAATGTTTTCAAAGTCATGAGGGACTGATTATCTAGACAATGAGGCCACATCATCCATCCATCCATCCATCCCATTAATAAGAGGTTCTTACCATGGTCATAATGATATTCATTTCCATCATCAAACTAAGAATAAAATTGTAATCATTATTCTTGAACATAAAAGTAAAGAACCAAGTGGGAATGTGAAGGGTGTGACATAAAGAAAAATTGTGGAATCTCTTTGACCACTTTTGTATGTTCTATCATGTTATAAGGTTGTAATTATATCCTTGTAGATCTAACAAAAAATGGGAGTAAGATAGAAATAAGTTCCACCTTAACATGTCACTAGAAAGACATGTTACCCATGCTTGAAAGTAGTCCTCTAGTAAGGTTGACATAGATAGAAATAAAATAAAAGAGCACAGAATCAATTTTTGAGGGTTCCACTTGAAAGACATGTTACCCATGCCTAAAGGTTGGTGGCTTCTTAGAAGTCAAGAAAAAGAGAGAAGCGCAATGAATAAAGTCCTCCCTTGGACAAAATGCCAAGTGATGATATTCCTTGCAACAGTGGTAGGCTTATGGTTGTAAATCTAAGAAATAAAACAATGCAATATCACTCAAACTTGGTTTGGACTTGTTTTGAATCTAGAAAGAAGGGCTAATGACTACTTTAACCATTAATAGTATAAAAAGATTCATTATGCCTATGGTAAGGCACATCACATCCTAATTTCTATAATCCTTTCTAAAATTCATCTCATCTCATCTCACTATTTGTATGATCATAACTTGTGGTTTTTTGTAACATAGATTTATTCTTTCAAATTGGTGGTTCTAAAATGTGTATTTTGCTAAATAGTTATGCATTGCATTCAACCCCTTTGGTGTCAATGGACATTTTTAGGTGAGGTCATACAAGGGTATTAAGGGTTGGAGCCTACTTTGGGGAGGAACCACTTGTATAACTATTGTTGCTTGAACTTATTTAACACAACTGCACCATCTTGAACCTTCCAAGTGCATAAACTTTGATTTCAAAAATTTCCCTTATCATACAACCTCTATATTCTATATCATGGATTCAATACCATTTTCTTACATCTTCCAAAACTTTTAATTTCTACGATTGCATTTTCCAACATTAACGATGCCCAAATACATATTCTCACTTATCCCAAAACTTTGAACTCTAAATGAAACCTTTCAACCAATCACAAAGCTTCATTTTTCATACTAATTTTCTACATAAAATGTAATTTTAAGGCCCTCGATATCGAGTGGGAGTTGATATCAACTACCCAATATCAAGTCCACAAAAACTATAAATAGGGCTCTCGTAATTCTTCAAAAATCATTCTTATCATTTGTACCTAAGGGAGCTTTTGCATTTTTTTCTCTTGACTAAGATCTCTGTGCATCCAACTTACACACGTGATATCTAACTCCATACCACTTTTATTTCCATGATTTTTGAACTTTTTTGACCCTAGAGTATTCAATTAGTCAGGAGGAAGGGTGCTTATGTGGAAAAATTTCATCAATTTTTTGAAATTTTCTATTACCTAGAAGGTATTATAAGGATAAGAATGTTGAAAAACATAAGCTTGTTAATGAAAAATTAGTTGTATGCATGCTATAACCCTTAATTAACACCCCTAAAGAATCATAATCATCATTATAGGCCAAACATAAAGAAAAAAAAGTCAATCATGAAGGGTTATAAAAGAAGTTAACACTTTTTGGGCATTTTCCCTAAAATTTTTTTAACTCTGTAATCACATGAACTAAGAACTTAATGAAACTAAGAACATGAGTAAGGCATAAACCTATTCATGATAAACAAAAAACATCTTAGTAACACAAAATCCTTGATTGATTGCAAATGGTCCCAAAAAGAGGAGGACAAAAAGGACCTTTGTAGGATGCAAGCAAACACCCGAGAGGTGGCAGAGGCCAACTAGAAGAACAAGGTCCACTAGCTGAGCATGAAGAATAGGAGGCCCAATCATTTAGCATTCATCAAGAGGCCCCTATTCCAAGATAATTGGTTTAAGTAGAGGCTACAAAACCATAGGCTCAATCACAAGGACAACACCTCACATTGTTCCAAGAATGCCTTCAAGCCATCTAGGAGTGATCCATGTTGACCACAATCATTGTGCAAATGAACTTCAAGACATTCATGGAATTTGTCCCTGAGGTAGTCAAAACTCAGCTTCAAGCATCACCTTTATGGAACATTCTTTCTAAAAGTGGTGAATGGTACCTTAGTGAGATTTACCAATCCTAGCACAATAAAGAGAAGAGCATCACTCTCAACATTGGCAAAATCTCTATTTCTTTCTCAGTCAAAATCATTATAGAGGCTTTGAACATACTCAATGTGGAGGCCATAGTAGCACACATGTCCACAATATCTAACACAAAAATAAGTAAGCTATGGCTAAAGTAGGCATATAATAAAGAAGACAAAATATACAATGAGCTAACTCTAGAAGAGAGAATTTACTTTAAAATTAGCACATACCACCTCTTCCCCACTAAATGGCTAGATAGGATATCAACATACATAGCCAGAGGAAGTGCAATCCTGATGAGAAAATACAATGTCAACCTTGTCCAACTATACTTCATGAAAGTTCAATAGTTGTTTAAGGAAAGAAAGGCAGGGAAGTTGACACTTCCATTCCCTTACTTAATCAGGAAGCTATGCAAGCAAGCTAGAATCCTAGGTTACACTAATGATGTTTCCAGAAGGGCCTAAAATACTTCATTCTTTGAGTTGCTCAAACTAGCAGCACCAAGGAAAGACCTTAGTGAAAAGCAAGAAGAAGAACTAGAAAAGGAGTCAGAAATAGAACCAAAGAAGGAGTCAGAACAAGAATTAGATCAATAGTGAGAGTCACAAATTCCACTGCCATTGTCGTAAGATTATATGTCCTTAATGAGTCATCTACAAAAAATTGTTTAAACTCTCAATTGGAAAAGCAAGGATAAATCCAACCTCTTTTGAGTTATTAATAATGTAGTTCCACCTATAGTTTCTATTAATCCATCAAGGGAACAAATTTCTTTGTAATCAGGAAGAAAAGCCCAATGGTCACAGTAGATCTTCATGAATGCTACATCTTTTCAAATGGTGCTTGAAACTGGAGAATGTGCCATAGTTGTGGTCATGCAATACCAAGATGCAGCAAGTATAGCAAAAGTTATAACAAACCACATTAAAGAATCCTTTAATGTGCCTGTTATGCTCCTAATGGACTTAACCAGAACCAAAGACACACAAATGTTAGCTAGGACTTTGATGACTCCTGTGTCTCATGAGGATGTGCTCAATAGATTATTGTAGACTAGGTAGGTTATGACAATCCTCTTTGACATTCCTAGTGATGCCACTACAATTCAATCCAACCTCATAGCCACCAAAGAAAAATTGGTCATTGCAAAGACCAGGGTAGAGCATGCAAAAGCAAAGGTACACATATTGCAACAAGAGCTCATTTTCCTAAGTGTCGAAAGAAGGGATCCTTCCCAATTTATTATGCTTGACCAATTGTAGCAGTTTCAAACAGAGTAGCTAGGCTAATTAATTGAGTAGAATAAAGTAGCTAAATAGGAAAAGAAGAAAGTGGTATGGAATGTCTCAATTGCCAAAGCCCAAGCATATGATCATGTGAAAGAACTAATTGCTACCTAGGAAAAAATAAGCAGCTTGCTATTAACAATGCAATGTTGACCATCATTAAAAAGTAGAAAAACATCTTGAAGGAAAGTATCCATTAGTTGAGGAAGCAACTGGTGAGGGTCAACCAGGACATAAGTAGATTGACTAGAGAGAACTAAACCCTCTCAATGGAGGAGGTACACGCTATATGTCAAAAGTCTACAATTGAAATGAGCACGTGGCAAAATGAGGCCAAAAAACATGAGAAGCTAAAATAGCACTTTTGGGATTAGATATGCATGTACAAGAAAATTAATAAAAAATAAATTCATATGAAAAAGGCTTGCATCAATTTCATGTTAGTGTAGAATCCTAACTAGTAGCCCATCTTGGATAGCTATGCCCTGGTCCACCAAGTTGAAGCGAAAAACAAGGACTTATAGAATGAGGATTTGAAAGAAAACATGGTGTTAGTTAACCTTTGTTATGCTAACTAGGCCATGTTAATAGTAGGTCAACTCAAAAATGAATTAGAATAGTAAGTAACACGCACTTATGCTTTATACAAGAAATAGTTTACAAATAGAAAAAATGGTCTACAAAAACTTCATGTGGAAAACTCCTAACCAAAAATAATTAAAGCTCGTTACCATGGACAAAGAGATGTAGCTTCAAACTTGGCTAGGAGACTAACAGATTATTATGAATTAAGAGAAAAGGCTAGGGCTTTTGAGGAGGAACAAAGGTAGTCCACGGCATGGTATGTGAAAGTCAATCAAATGTTCCCACAACTACCATGCCTGTGAGATGTACCAACTCCAGCACACATTGGATCATTAGCTTGGATGATGCATGACCCAAGAATAGAGAAGGCGAAGTTGTAGGAACTTTTGGATCACTATAAATTCTAGAAGCCTAATGACAAAGGGAAGCAACCAATGGAAGAGCCACCACCTTCGCAAACTACATACCTTTCCCAATTTTGTTATTTTGCCATGTCATGTCCATTTTTTATAAAAACACCACTATGGCATGAAATAGGTAGTTTGTGTGTCTATTAGAGTTAATCAATAATCCCAAACCTTCCTAATATTTTGTAAAGAACTTATTCTTCATTTTGTTTAACTCAAGAATAAGTTTTCATTTAGTCATGGGGGTGTGATGAGTCATATTTTGGTAGGGCTCTGATATCAGAGCTGTAAGATTGGGTATCTAATATCAAGGCACAACCTCTGATTTCAAGGATCTAATATCATCCCTTCCATGCTAGCCTATAAATAAAACACTTGGATGCACAATTTGGATATAGATTATACAAATTTTAGAAATAGACATAGAGAAGTTTTTTTAGTTTGTTTCCATTGCATGCCCGTAGTGTGATGTTAAGTGATTGTATGGCATCCTTATTCAAGTGTGACATACTTAAACACATTACATGTTTGGCAATAAAGATCAAGATTACTTCCATCATTGCAACATCCACTTAGCTTTATTATTGTTAATTACATAATTGCTTACTACTCTCCTTAGTTAATATTCATCATTTATTGTTCTTTATTATTTCTATCATTAAGTGGAATGAGTATGAATAATCACGAGTGCTTAAGTGTAATTACTTGGTAACCTAGTAGTGTTATCATTTGGTATGCCTAGTAACAGTATGCTTGGTAATCTCAACGGTAGTTGTGCAAGGTCCAAGGCATGTACAAAAGGTTAAGAATGAATACTAATCACACATAGGCTAGTTTAGACTTTACTTTTCATTGTTAATTAAATTAAATCATTAATTTCTCTATTATCATTAGGAGTAGCATAAAGCTACAACAATATCAATTATCATATGCCTCACTTTAGACTAAATCATACATGAAAATGCTACCACTAGTCCAAGTGAGAAGACAATGAACTACAATTAGGACATACTGATCTAGATGCCGCAACTAGTCCCATCCATGAAATTCAACCGAATAGTCCATGAACACTTGTGATTCATATGGTTGAGCATAGGGGGTAACTTGTCGCTCATCAATACACAAAACTAAAAATGCTAAAACATATAGGAAACTTTAAAAGAATAATTATAACCAAAGTGTCCATAACCCATAGCCATAGTCATATAGTGTGAAAAAAGTTCAATCAACAATGACATATAAAACAAATAAGAGTCTAATAGCCATGGCTATAATGTGTAGTAATAAATAATAATAATAAACAATCTCATAACAACCAATGGCTAGAAATAGCCAATGAACATGAATTGTAATAACCATAACACCATAATAGCAATAACAAGAATAGCCAAAGACATAATCAAGCTAGTGGGCCTAATGCACAATTGGAGGGGAAGGAGGAGCATCATCAACATTATCACCACTGGGACCACTACTATCACCTAGTGCCTACATCAACCTCAACAAAAATAAAATAAAAACATAATTCAAAAAAAATTAATTAGTAATCTATGTAGCTAGAAAACATAACAGAAAAATGAAAACAAAATAAACTAAACTAAAATATCTTAAAATAAAATCTAAACAAACAAACTTGGAAAGGTTCAGGTGTAACATCTTCTTATGGGTAGTTTCAAAGACTAGTCTCTAAACACTAGAGAATCTTATCTTCAATCATGTTTTCCTAGTCCACTTCCCCAAGATTACAACTGTCAAGATGTTCCTATTCTTAATGTTAGTCCATGAGGATGGCTCCTGTGAAAGGGTATCAATAGTTGCTTCCCCTACAGCTATGGTAATTTGAGGAGTTGTGGAATTAGAAATCACCAAAGAGCCTTCAAACAACTTGAAAATATTTTCTCCATTGATTCCCTTTAGAAACATCTCCAACATGTGGCTCTTTATAGACTCTTGTTCTAACCACTTCAACTAACTTTTCATTTTGGCATTTTACTTCTTCTTGTTGGCCTTTTGTGCTCTACCCCACTCAAGAACTCAAGCACAATAGTCCCACCACTCTCTAATCTTTCACATCAACTAGTTCATCTGTAGCTTTTTTTTAGCATTGCTCCAAGCTAAAGCAACCTTACCACAAATTGTATTCCAATAACACAATCATTCAATCTCCTTAGTCCACAAGGAGTCTCTATTAGCCACCTAAGCATCTACAAACTCCTTACAGTGCCTAAGATCTCTGATCTCCTCTACCTACCATTTAGTCTCCTTCTCCAATGTTATAGCTCTTTCCCATAGGAATTCATTGAAACATTGGATATCCCATGAATTCCTAGCACATGAGAGTGCACAATCAATGGCACTCTCATATAACCTTCATGGAACATTCTCCACTTCAAGCAACAATGCAAGAAACTCATCAAGCTCAATGATACATTTAGAGTCCCATCAAACCTTGGATACTACAAACAACATAACAAAAATATACACATAAATATAGTAAACAATAAAAATAGCCAAAACAAGTTAAATAACTAAAATCATAAAAAGCCATTAAAAATGAACAAAAATATATAAACAACAAAAACAAATTAGTTAAAATATTTCTTACCAACATTGGGAGCAATTTGTTGCAACTGAACAATCATGTCTTTAGTCATACCATGCATGAACTCAATTTTATCGTGAACCTCAATCCATTGTATCAAAAAAAATGTGTAGGTGGATGACTCTAGTAAAGTCTCAAGTACTATGACAAAACACAACCATTAACAAAACTAAAAAATGCTAAAACAAATTTTGACATGGAAATGACAAGGAAAAACACATAAACTAAAATGAATAATGCCTGAAGGATCTTCTAGGATGTCCATAAGAAGTTCATCAAATGGTGGGTCTTCAAATATGGCGTCTAAGCTATCCAATGTTGTAGTAGATAGTCCTTCATCCTCATGTTGTTGTAGGACTTCTTCTTGTAGATGTTTTTTTTCCACCTATGCTGCTTCTTTGGCTACCATTTCTCGTTGTTTCCCTATAATGATGGCAAAGATAAGGCATAGAACAAGTTACAATATTTTATTAAAAATAAAATAAAACATAACCATATAGCATAAAACATAGATCCAAAATATCTTAAACAAAAAATGAAAATAGAACACACTTGTAACCATGTGAGGTGCTTAGCCAAGTCTAATGAAAACCCTATTCTATGCTAGCTACTAAATAACCAAGGTTGTCCCCTCCATCATAGGCCTCTTCAACTTCACCCTGGCTACACCATCCGCCTTTGAACGTAATTCCTTGGCCTTCTTAGCACTTCCACAGGTAACTTGGGGTTCAATCCCCATGCTGTCAAGGGAAGAACAACATGCACCACTAAACCTCCTAGTGGTAATAGACAGTGACTTCCCCATATCCTCAACTAGTAGGTTATGAACCTGCATGGCTAGAATAATGTGTTTTACCTAAGGTTTTGAGAATTAGTATGGATAATGACTTATCCATTTTCCATCCTTCTTAACCAATAATAATTTTGTGAACCTCCTTAGATATGCAGAAAAAAATGCAAAATGAATGTGGACTATCATTTCAAGATTGTTGTAGAATTTTTGGATTTCCTCTCATAGCTCGGAGACCAAGTGAGCAACCTAGTTGAACTTAGTACCTTCAATGAGGATCATTTTCATACTCCAAGCTTGTCGAATCTCAATGATATTTTTCTATCATAGTAGCATGGGAAACACTCTAGAATGGAACAATGAATATAACTCATTAACCTCTATAACCTAGCATTGGTCTAGAGGTAATCCACCACTACCACGATGAGTGTTAAGCCATTCTTCCACTTCCTCCCTATGGTCGACCTCTTTGCCTACCTTGGTGATGACTTTCATGCCATCACAAGGTATGCCAAAGAGATTGTTGAACATAGATTTATTGATGGCTAAAGTGACAAGCACACCATGAACATGAGTGATGAATTTCTTGACTTCTTTGTTGAATGAGTCAATGATGTATGGATGGGCTAGGAAACATAAAAAAATTGAGCAAACCTACTTTGGCAATCCTCTCCTAGATGTCTTTAGGTGCTTGGCTAGCCAACCAATACTATGCTAAGTCTACTTCACTCTACTTGAGGATAAGTGTCTCCTCTGCATGTCCTAGGTGATCATGGCAATAATATATTTTGGCACAAAACATGAATAGCCTATTAGCTTTGACATAGGTACATCATACAAGACCAAATAAATAATAACAAAATAAAACTAAACTTATAGCCATACCGATAAAACTTGTTAAACCATTAAACCCTAGATAACCAAACAATTTCACAACTAGAAAACATGGATATTATATAAATAAATATAAAAAATTTTAACTTTTCTTACTTGATGAAGGCAACATGGAAACCTTAAAAGCCACAAGTGCACATATGTCCAAGCTTGGGAGGCCCCACTAATCATGATTAGTCTTGTTGGCCAAGCATTTGTGATAGACTTGGAAGTAGTGTGAGGTATACCTGCTAAAGTAATCATTTATCTATTCCAACGTTGGGAACCTCACTACCCAACTTCATGTGAAAATGTCTAGTGCTATGTGGGTTAAGGGTAAGGCTTGATCACTCTTGATCAATCCTTAGTCATCTATCCTATACCTACAACCTATAAACCAAAGAATGGAAATTATAAAAGCCAAGTGGCCTAATGAAAATAATAAACAAACAAAAACTTACAATTGTACTTACACTTCCAAATAGTAGAAAGTGCTAGGAGGATTTTAGAACAAAGTGTGGACTCAATGGCCTATCATTAGTGTGTTATTGGCATTGTATTGAATAAACTTAGGCATATCCCAAATTTAGAATAACTTATGTGTGCATGGGATGTACTTACCATCATGATGGTCACCTTTCACATGAGTGGTAGAATCATCAACCATGAACTTGGTGATGAGGTAGGTAGAATGAGGTAGCAAGGTCTTTGTAATAACCACTGTAGTGTCGAAGGCCAAGTGCGACCACAAAATCACATTAAAATTCTTTAGCAAGAATGCTAAAAACTCCTTGGCCCCTAGCCTAAACCAAAGAGAACCATGATCTAGGATCATATCAGGAGAGGATGGTTAGGCCCTGGTATATGTATGTAGCATAAGAGACCAACCAGCTCAACCCCACTAGGATGGACTTCAAGAAAGCCCTGCACAACCAAAATATAAAAATAACTATTAAAATGCTACATGTCAATAAGCCAAATTCAGAAACCTATAAATAAAATAACTAATATAATATCATCATCATCATCATACCAAGTCAAAACAACTAAACTCAAAGTTGAAACAAATGAAAATCTAAAATTTAAATTATCAACACTTTGCATATAAAAGTTAAGCAAAAACCAAGTAACCTATTAACAAATATGGCGATCACATGGTTGAAATGTGCATGATACAATTACAAAAATTTATGAAAAGCATTAAAAATGTGTGAAATAGCTATAAAAATTTTAAACTTAAATTAATGAAATTTTGACTAGAAATCCTAGTTTGTAGTGAAATAACTGTAGTGAAAACTCTAGGAAGACTAGCTAAAAAATTTTAAAAACTCTATCAACTATTGAAAACCAACATGTGACATGTAAATAACCCCTAGGAATACTAAACATAGTCATTGAGATCCCAAAAGTAGGCCAATGTTGTCTGTGCAATTTGGAAGATTTGTAGTTCCAGCAGCTGAAACTGCAACTGCACAGAGTAATATACATGGATAAAAATGATAAAAAATTACTAAAAAATTTTTATAAGTCTAAAAATTATAGATACACAAATTTTAACAAAAATTTTACATCAAATTTATAATTATAGGCATAGAAAAAATTAACACAACAACCCAGGACCACTTTGAAATTTTTCTAAAAATCCTACTTTGTAGTAAAACAATTGTAGTAAAACCTCTAGGAAAATTCTTGAAAAATCTAAAAAAAATCCAAAAATAATGTAAAACCATTCTACACTACCCCAATGATCCCTAGGAGGTTGGTACATTGATAGAAAAAATTATTATAGGTGTCAACACTACTAGTTCCAAAGGGGTAAAAATTGAAAAAATCATTGTGCACTAGTATACAGAAAAATTCATAAAAAATTAACTATAGGTCAAAAACTAGTGATTCAACCACTAATTCAACTATTAAACAACATAGAACAAATCTATGGCCTTAGAAACCAAAACTTCCATACCAATTTCTTCTAAAAAAATTAAAAAGTGGTGCTACTTTTTCAATAAAAAGCAATGAAAACACATAGAATGGGTAGAATAAAATATTTAAAACTTGGTAAAGAAAGTCCCTAAGGTCAAAATAATGATAAAAAAACATTTACATAACCTAGATGCATCACCCAAGTTTTTTAAAACCAAATTTTCTTTAACCAACAGGCCTAGCCAACAAAAAACGTCTACACATCTTGGCCCAAAACTAGTAAAAAATAGTGAAAAGAAGGATACCTAGCAATCATGCTAGTAGGTGAGAAATTCCCTTGTTAGAAGCATCTACCTCCTCTATGGTTGGGTTCTTACTTTTAGTGCCTCTCCTCTTTAACATCTTGAGCAAAGCAAATGCAAAAACCCTCAAATCTTCTTCCCCAAGTAGTTGGGCTACCTCTGTGGTAGAATATGGCAAAGATACACTAGGAGATAATAGGATTAGAGCCAAATTTGGTTTAGAAGCCTTGATTCTAAGCACTACCTATAAGACATGGAATGAGATAAATGGTTTGGATAAAATGGTAATGTGGGAAGTATTCCCACACTTATGGGTTGGTGTCATAATCTCCATACTCAAAACACCCATACAACTACCAGTGAACTCCATGTTCACATAAGAAAGATAGAAAATACATTGGGTTTATGTGGTCTTTAATTCCAAGTAACCATTTAAACTTTTATGGGGCCCATAAGGTGCCTCTCAAGTAAACTACTAAAAATCTCAATACAATGGGATTTACAACCTCTAATAAAAGATACATTGGGATTAATGCCCAAATCTAACTTTTAACCTTAGGATGGGTTGCAATCTCCAACCATAGCCAAGGTAATCCTAACCACCTATCCTCAACCCATGGAAGTCGAATGAAGCCTTATCCCAAATTGGAAACCTTGGCATTGATACTGGGAAGTTTCTAACCCCAAAAATAGACAAAATGCACTTACAACAAGCCACTTCAAGAAAAAATATGCTTGACATGAGTAAAGATACATGGCTAGCATATCTTTGTAATGAATGGGAATGGCTTAAACTAAATAGACCTTTAATCGATCTTATAATCGCCAAATCAAGCCCAAAACCTTAGTCGAAGTCCCTAACAACACCAAAAACCTAGTAAACCATATTACATGATGTCAAAATTCATACAAAACCAAAACATATGTTGGCCTAAGTCATACATATGTTGTCTAGTGTATCTTTGGATAGGCTAATCAAATAATAAACTAATACAACCTCCAATAACCCTCACAATTGCAAAGCCTAGACTTGGAGCCTTCCCCGAGCCCTTGAAGATCTTGGAACCCCAACTGAAAAGCCTAAAATTAATCAAAACCCATGCAAACCTCAAAATTATGTTAGGATAGGCCAGAAATACACTAGCCAGTGTGTCTTTGGGGGGAAAATCTCATAATAAACCATCCACTAGCCAAATTAACCTCCAAATGCCTTCATTCATTCCCAAAACCTTATCAGAGCCTCCCATAGCCATCAAGCCCTAGAAACTAAGTCAAAATGGTTAAAATAAATCATTATCTTCAAACCTATGCTAGTGTCAATCAAAAATATGCTATCCAGTGTACTGTTAAGAAGAAGTGCCCAAATCATACCTCCATTAACCTTCCAAAATGACAGTTTTAAGCCTAAACCCTTGCCATAAATCCTAGTGACCTTAGAAGGCATAGAATCCAATCAATTGACCACCAAAACTCCCAAGAAATCAAAATTTCTCAAGAAATACATTGGTTGCTACCAAAAATGCACTAGCTAGTGTATTTTTGATTTTTGGGGTAGTTTCATATCCTTAAGACACTCCAAATGGCTTGAAATTCAACTAGGGAAGCCTAAAAAAGTCCAAAACCTTGAATCTTAAAACCACCTACCATTTGACCTTGATTTGAGTATGAAAATTCCAATTTTCATCAAAGATACATTTTAGCCATGCAAAAATACACTAGCTAGCATATTTTTCAAGTCTTGAGCTTCAAACAAACCTTAAATTGACTCATTTTGATCTCAAAATGACCATCTTATAACCTTGACATTTCGACACTAACCTAGGAGCCTCTTGGAGTCAAAATTACATGCTTTACACCTCATGGAATTAATTTTCTTATAAAGATACATTATGGCCTTCTAAATATATGTTGGATAACATATTTCTCAAGCCTAGGCAACATGGATTGACTTTAAGAGGTCAAATCAACATCAAAGTTGACAAATTCCTTTTCCCAATCTACTATTCTAGCATTTCAAGATCTTACAATCCTAAAACTAGTCCAAATGAACCTCATAAGTCACATTTTATCAAAAGATACGTTGGATCCTATAGGATATATGCTTGCCATTGTATTTTTTTGAGAGGTCTAGCGTATTTTCTCAAAAAGGCTTCATTTTGACCTCCAAAAGACCTCAAAACAACCTTGCCAAGTGCCCAAACTCTCCCATCAATCTTATCGCCTTCCACCATGGCCGACTAAGGCCTAAAATCGCAAAATATAACCTTGATTAACCTATAGTGATAATGTTTTACCATCTATTACCGACCTTGACTAATTTGGCCTTAATTCATTATGTTATGACTTGATTTGACCTTGTTATACATTATTGACCATCAATGTCATATCATTTGGTATCATTTGGCTTCATTTTCATCATTTTCAAGCCATTTGACCTTATTCCACCACCTGTTTCTATCATTTGGCATCATTTGACCTTAGTTTCCTTCGTTTGACATCAATTAATGACAGTGGACATCAATATGACCTTTTTTGATTTTTCTTGACATTATTTTATGGGTTTTGACCATCATTTGGTCTTCATTTGACCTTCTTCCACATCATTTAACCTTTGTTTCATCTTAATTACGCTAACCTACCTCTTATAACCTTTTTAACCATGTTTGAACCTTGTTTAACCTTTGATCTAATGCACTTTGAATCATTTATACCTAATTACTAAGTTAATTTACACTACTTTGGCATTATTTAATCATTTTATCACACAAGTGCCACTTAATGTGCTTATGGTTGATATGCAGGATTGGAGTATGGACACCTAGAAGCAATTTAGTTTTCCTCTGAACCTAAGTGGACCTCATGGTGATGTTGAACAATTAATTGATCTCAATTACTTAGATCTTGAGTTTGAGAGCCTTGTCAACCACATAGCATCTATAGAAAAGCCTCTAGAATGGCTAGAACACCTTGTTAAAATCCTTGACCTTAAGGTTGGCAACATTACTAAAGAATCTCTAGTTGAGATTTCTTTCATGACATACAATGGTGAGGAGAAAACAATGAAATTAAATTTCTCATTGAAACCTCAACAGGCTCAAGACATCACCAAGGTCCTCTAAGATAACATTAAGGTCTTTTCCTAGTGATATGAAGATATGATAGTTATTGACCCATGACTAGTGCAACATAGCATCATACTTGATCCTAGTATCAAGCCAATTAAGTAAACAATTTGCATGATTAGACCAGCTTTAGCCTTGTTAGTTTGTGATGAAATCATGAAATGGTATCAAGTTGGTTTCATTTGAGCTTCGATTATGCCAATTGGGTGTCTAAAATAGTGGTAGTTCCTAAGAAAATGGGAGTATATGTATTTGTATTAATTTTCAAGACATGAATAAGGAAACTATTGAAGATTATTTTTCTTTGTCTAGTATTGACCAACTTATCGATACTACAGTTGTACATGCCTTGTTATTTTCATGGATGGGTTCTTGAGATACAACCAAGTTAGGATTAACCTAGAGCATCAACTTTGTATGACCTTCATAACCCCTTGGAGAACCTTTTATTACCTCATGATGCCCTTTTGTCTAATGAATGTAGGTGCAACCTATCAACAAGTCATGATGTATATCTTTAGTGATTACATGCTAGGGTTACTTAATGACTGCATGAATGACATAGCAATTAAATCCAAAATGGCCAATTTCCATGCACATGATCTTAACCTTGTGTTGAAACAATGTCTCAAATATGAACTTAGGCTTAAACCTAAGAAGTGTGTCTTTGGTGTCAAAACTAGTAAGATGCTTAGCTTTTTAGTGTTTGAAGTAGGTATACATGTCGATCGTGATAAGGTTAAAGCCATAACCAACTTGGCAACACCCACTAACCTTAAGAAGCTCTAGGGAATACAAGGTAAATTACAACTTATCCATAGATTCATCATCAGGCTTATGAATAAGTTACAACCCATGTAACATTTTCTTAAAAAGGAGTTTGCTATGAGTGGATGGCTCAATGCCATGAAGCCTTTGAAAACCCTAAGCAAGAGTTGGTGCAACTACCCATAGTCTATTTTTCATAAAATCATAAACCTTTTTACACCTACCTTGCTATCTCTAACATGTCCATCACCTCTCTACTCCATTAAAAACAAGGTGATGAAATAGAGATGCTGGTATACTACCTAATTCATGCATTAATTTCCTACAAGACTTGATACACTAAAGTGAAGAAGTACTATCTAGCCCTAGTATTCTTGTTAAAGAATTGAAGGCACTACCTCTTTAGGAGCTAAGTCAATGTCATGTGTAAGGACAATGTGCTTAGGGCCATAATGACCAATATCTATGAAAGTAGTCAGATAGTTCGTTGAAAAGCCATAATAGCTGAGTCTAACCTACATTACATTTCCCAAGCCTTAACCAAAGGCCAAGCTATAGTTGCACAACATATAGCCTCCCCAATGGAGGATCATGTATCCATTGACCCTAAGTTCCCTGATGAGAATGTTAACATTGTAAATGAGATACCTGAGGGTTATGAGGCAATCATGCACTTTGACAGACCTTCAACTACCTATGGGACAATTTCTACCACCATCATTTCATCACCTTCTAATGTAATCCAACCCTTTGCATACCATTTTTAGTTTCCATGCACTAACAATGTAGCGGAGTATGAGAGATTGATTAGGGGAATGATGGTAGCCCATGACCAATAAATCAAATGCCTAATGATTAAAGGTGATTCACAACTTGTGTTTAATTAAGTAATAGATATTTATGCATGTAAATCTAAACATTTTCAATCTTATGGTGACCTAGATAAGAAACTAATGCAACAATTTATAGATGTTGGTATTCAACATATACCCCAAATCGAGAATACCTTAGTCGATGCCATTGCAACCTTATCCCTAAGTGTGATGCCCAATGTGTTTAGCAAGTTACCCTTCTTAACCATGAACTATGTCATTTCCATTATGCAAAACACTGAAGCTATCTCTATAGTCACTATTAATATCACTCCTCAAACAGAGTGGTATGAAAATATCAAGTTTTACCTAATACATGGTGAATCTCCACAAGGCTTGCCTACTCCTCAAAAGGACATTGTATGTAAAATATCAAGACAATATGTCATTATTAATGATAACACACTATGTTGAAAATCCAATGATGACATATTGTTAGTGTGCTTGGGAAAAACCAAAGCCTGCACAGTCCTTGAGCAAGTTCACAAAGGTGTATGTGGAGGACATATATGACCTAGAGCCATGGTTGAAAAGATTAGATGACTAGGTTATTATTGGTTTTATATAGAAAGTGACTACCTATAGAAGGTTAAAACCTATCATACCTATCAACAACATAATAACCTAACACATGTGCCACCAACGGAGCTACATACTACTCAAATAACTTGGCCATTTCAGTAATGGGGATTGGACATTATTAAACCTATAATGCCCAAGTCTTCCATAGTACATAGCTTTATCATCACTACAACCAAATATTTTACCAAGTTGGTTGAAGCTATTCCCATAAATAAAACATCATCTCAAAAAGTTTGTAGATTTATACAAGATAACATAGTAGCCCATTTTGGCATACCTTTAATCATAGTCACAAATAATGTACCATAGTTTAGTAGCCAATAAATGCAATCCTTTTGTCAAGTCCTAGGCATTAAACATTTCTTTTCATCACCACACTACCCTCAAGCCAATGGATAAGTTCAAGCTAACAACAAGGCAATCATAAACTACCCTTAAGAAGATGTTGAACAATAGTAGATGGAAGTGGCATGAGCAACTTGTCCACACACTTTGGGCCTATCAACCTACCTTTTGAACTACAACTATGCTCATTCCATATAGCTTGGTTTATGAATTTAAAGTTGTTTTACCTCGTGAATTATAGGTTCCATTGCTTAGAGTGCCTTTATCTGATTTCATCAATGATGAGCAAAATAAGGAGCTACATACCATTGATCTAGATTTAGTGGAAAAGCAATGGATAGAAATGCTTGCTCACATCGAATGATACCAAGAGAAGTAGAAGAAATAGCATCAGCATGACCTAAATAAATGAGAGATCAAGGAAGAAGACCAGGTCCTTAAGGTTGTTTGCAAACATGCGAACAAATTCTCAGCCAACTAGGAGGGACCTTTCTTGGTCACCAAAGCCTAAGGTAATGGAGCCTTCAGAGTGGCCAACATGGATGGAAATAAATTGATCAACCTAATCACCCATTCCTATATCAAGCCTTATTACATCTAACGTGACTTGCTTTGTAGGTATAAATCAAAAATTGACATTAACAGCCTTTACAACTCATAACAAGAGAGCCTACATGATCCCTCTCTCTCTCTCAATCTCTCTATTTGGCACAATGAATGAACTACAAGCTTTGTAGATCTAATTCACATGATACAAATCTCTTGGATGTTAAACTAATAGTAACCCATGATGGCCTATAGTCTTGCTAGTTGTCTAGCATAGCCTTATGAAATGTTTTGTAACATGTATTTTTTCTTCTTTTCTTGTTCTCTTGGATTTTTGTGTATAGGATAAAGCCTGAAGTGATCACAAAGGTGAAACTCATCACAGTAGCAAGTTACCACATGACCTTGATGCATGATATTTGGATACCTTATCCTACCGTACCAAGAGTGTTTGTTTCACATCACTTACATTNCCCCCCCCCCCCCCCAGCTCCTCCCCTTTTTAGCCCAATCCTATAGCCTAATTATACCCTTTCTTGCCCCACCAACAATGATGACCTATGTTTGGCACTCATGCATTATGGCCATGTGATGTTTCCTTTGTCATACTCCACTATTAAGTTCATTTGATATAACACATCTCATTCAATGAGAAAACCAAATTGAGTTCAACCTTGACAATGAAATCCAATAAAGGTTTTATCCCACAAGAAAAAGAGGGGGAAGCAAATTACCAAAGATAGCTAAAAAGGTGAATGAAGCCTAAAAAGATAAATCAATGGCTTCAAACACACAAAGGGATGATCCTAATGGCCAAAGAAGCCTTGTAGCGGAGTGTTCATTCTTCAAGAACATTACTGAGTCACCATCATTTTGAAACACAAAGCACGAAGACCTCATTGATCATTTAGCATGTCACCATCATACCATAACCATGATGCTAACATGTGGAATTCATTATTGACCCCTATGACCATTTCCTCATAACTAAATATAGCTTTTATCTCATATCATCCCATTGTGATCTTATCTTATTATTACAAATACTCTTCAACATGGTTCAATAGCTACAGAATCAAGCACAAAGAGGAAACATTAATAGCAAACCTATGGTGTTGTTTTGCATTCGTTGTCGATGTCTCTCGAGTCAATTCTAAAAACATCAACAAAGCGGAGCCAATGAAACACCATAAAGAAATTTCATGTTGTAGACTTGTAACCTTTACCATCAAAAATTAAGGTAAGATTTCATTGTAAAATGTGAGGTTTGTAGTTCATGAGCTACAATCTCACATACTTCAATTTATTGGGGCTAAAAATACCTCATAAGTTATTATTGCCTCACTTCTCAAGTGGAAAAAGCTATATCAAGCATGTATCTAGGCTTGGAAAGCTTGAAAATGCCTTGGGGCTTGCCAAATTTGGATTTTTCACAGTACTTTTATTGGTCATGGCAATTAATATGCTAGAACAAATTGCAACTAGTGTATTAATTTATGGGCTATTAATTTTTGCATCAAAACTAGTGTAATTTTTGCTAGAAGATGCCAAAACTAGCGTACTTTTGCTAAGAAACATCATGGCTAGCATACTTCCCATGAAAGCTAGCATATCTTTCCTAAGGCCAATGTATCTTTGGTGAAGACAGCACATTTCCTTGAAGCCAGCATATCTTTTTTAATGAAGATAGCACATTTCCTTGAAGCCAGCATATCTTTTTTAAAGCCAACATATTGTTTATGGCACTTATCACCTGTCATACCTATAATTTGTAGCAATCTATTAGTAATCATGGCAAAGAGTTGTAGTAATGTATCAACACCAAGGAGCCTATTTAAACAAAATTCAACCACATTACAAGGACATTTTTAGGCAAATTGACAATCGACTAAGTAATAGAGACTCTCAGAGTAATTACTTAGTAGCAAAAAAATCAAGTAATTATCCACCATTTGTTCAACCAATGTAATAGACCTAAACCTAAGAACCAGTAGGGAGTTTCAAAAATTAAAGCTTCAAAGCACATAGATCATGTAACTAACTATAGGACACAATCTACCAATTTTACCAGACTTCAAGCATCATTTAGAAAGCTCCTTATGCACCTAGGCACATACTTGTACTCTTTTGAACTCTATTCTATTAACATGTTATTATTTCAATAAAATTTATAATTGCAAGTTTATTTCAAGTTAATTCTTGTGCTTTTTCTTAGGTTAAATCTACATTTCCCACTCAATTTAACTACATTGCTTTATACTTTCTAAGTCCTTAGGTGATCGACAAGACTATCCAGGATGCCTTGGATCCTCTTTCTCATTAGCCCTTAGGATCCAAGGTTAAACTATCCACTAGAGATCTTTAGTTTTTAAGCATTGAATTTTTCTGGTGTAACATCATGGAGCATGTAAGCATGTCCTATACTACATGAGAGATCCTCTACTGCATCCTTTCACTATTAATCATCTATAAAATAGGGATCAACCTTAAAGTTCCCATTCCAAGCTCAAGGTCATACCTACCATTCCTAGTGCCATGTAGCATTGATTGTTCTATAGTCTAATCATTGGTGGAATCAAACTAAGGCAACATGTCACCAAACATCCAAAATTCAAGATTCTAGTTTGGTTTTCCTCCATTTGTGCACATATGTTCAATAGGATCCCTAACTATTTCTCTATCAAAAACCTCTCATCAATTCCCTTAACTATGCTAACCAATTTCACATCCCAATAAAGTTCACAATACCATGACCAATAAGAAAAACTTTTTTGGGTTTGAATGTGATCAGTGGTTGGATCAAGAATGATGATGGTTGATCCTTGGAACAAATGATTAGTGATTTGGATGGAAGTAGCGATTAACAACATGATCAAGGTTCACTAAAATAGAGAATTCTAAGTCTTCATGGCCATGGATAGGGATGAGTAAGAGATTGTCTTAGATTGTAACATTATGAAAATTCAAATGATTTGGGTAGTGGGTTGAACATAAGAAAAGTTTACATAGGTACAGATTCAATTATTAGTTTGATTTGGATGTGAGAAATTATGAGATCAGTTTGGAATGGTAAACATATTGATTTATACAAACCAATAATCTTGAAAGTATATTACTCTTTTCATTACCTCTTCTATCTTTTCTTTTTCTTTGTTTTCCAAATTTTATTTTTTTTCATCATCATTTTTTTCTATTTATTCAACACTATTTTTTTTATTTTTCATCATATACATTTTTCTTTTTAATTATTTCATAGGAAGAGGGTTTTTGATGAAGCATGAGAATCATGGGAATGATTAGAGTGCCAAATCACCACCTAGAGTCTTCAACTTGCATGAATATGAGATTTCATCCTTCACCACATGGCACACACAAGTTCATGGAATCATAAACCTCTTCTGACTAGGGTGACTATGCAAGGTACCACATTCACCTTGGTCCAATCACATTGATTACACCCCTTTAGTAATCACAAGAACCATTGAAGATATACACTTTTTGTACCAATGATCAAAAACTCTTCTAGGATTTTAGAGATCATACCTAATGTGTGGACAAATCACTAGCCTAAAGTTTTGGTAGCATTAGCTTCAAAATCGTGTATTATAAGCTCCTACACCATGCTAAATCTAATCCTAGTTCACCAGTGATGGATAGAAGAAAAGTGGATGGATAAATACTGTTGCATGGGAATTCCATTGATCAAAGTTTCATGTTGGACCTGTTTGATGCTCTCGCATCATCATTGCATTTGTAGCTCATCCATCCATCATTGGCTTATTAGATGAGCATTCATAAAGCACATTCCCAAACACATAAATAAAAACACTCCAAAAGAAAAGAAAATATTATGATTGCTTATCTATTAAGATCAAAAAGTAAAAAATTGTAGCTAAACATATCAATCTTTATTACATGCATAAACAAAAATAGCAAAAAAAATAAATTTTGACATGGGGTGGAGGACTCTTCCCTTAAAAATAATCCACATTTACCACTTGGAAAGCCTTTTAAGGGTTAGACTAAGATCTAAGCATGATTAGATATGAAATATATTCATTACGATACACTAAGTGTTGCTTAGCAAATGCTCCATTTGGCTTGTCTGAATGGCTTATGCCCATGATGCAATAAGACTTGAAAGGATCATAAGATATTCACTTGTAATTCATCATTATAGTATCATCCATCTGCTATTCTCAAGGTGAAGATCTTGAAAGATCAACATGATATTTACAATGCTTAATTAGCCTTTTTCCATGCTAATAGGAAGATCCTCTTTCACCTTGTTCTCTGATTTGAACACTAAGAAATCAATGGGATATGACCAACTTACAATAGAAGTGATCACATTACATACCTATCCCATGGATTATGCATAAATTGAATGTTTGTAGCCTTGAGAGAAGGAAACTCCTAATCAAAATACTATTGTAATTAGATGAGACTGACTCCAAAATTGGAGTCATAAAGAGCTAGGTAATGATCCTTTTCATCAATTTGGATCTTCACCATGGAACTAATAATATTTGATCATTATTTTGAAAAAAATCCTTCTTTAACTACCTACATTGCCACCATAGACATGAAGATGTTTATAATATCATCATTGGGTGACATTATGTTATTTCTATTAGACATAATAATGGAACTCATCCCTAAAGTTGATAGTGTAATTAGATAATAATCAAGGGGTTTTATCAAGACCTCTTAAGTGTGGGCTTTTATCTATCTTGAGGGATTTACCTTTTTAAAATGTGAAGAAAATGATATAGGTCCAGTCCCATGATTCTCACATCTGCACTTGTGATAAGATTTTTTATCATTGGACCTCAAACTTCCTCTCATAACCAAATAAATAGATGATTTGTAATATTACCTAGATGCATAGATAGAAGCATGATTATTATAATGGGA
Source organism: Gnetum montanum (assembly GCA_015680685.1). Lineage (NCBI taxonomy): Eukaryota > Viridiplantae > Streptophyta > Gnetopsida > Gnetales > Gnetaceae > Gnetum > Gnetum montanum. The sequence goes on along the minus strand of MNCI01035006.1, from coordinate 126,049 downwards.
AATATTACATGATTTTACTTGTCTTGGTTATGGTTGACTAGGTATTCCACCTTGCATAGGACTAGGAAATAGAAGTTGTTGCTATTGTTGTAGGGGAGCTTGGGTGGTAGGATTGCTAGATGCAGGTAGGTACTATTAAGGTATCATTATTGGGATTTGATAAGTACCTACCTATGCACCATAAAAGGAGGAATTAGGTAGAAGTTTCATCTATTGTTACATTGGATTCAAGAGATTCCATAAAGCAACATCTCATGGATTTAAAGCTTGCCACTATTGGTATCACTACATGGGCTATAGATATGCACCACCAAGATAGCATGAATGACCAGGGCATGGATTCCTTCTTATTTACCTCTCCATGTATCTTGGATTCAAAGGTAATCTAGATTACACCATCTCACCAATCATGTGAGCCATGACTAGAAAACACTAAAAACCATGAGAGTTTATGCAGTAGTTGTAGGGACCCTCATCATTGAATGATGAGAAAACCTCATTTAAATCTTTTGAAGTGATTTTAGAGTGAGAGGACTTTCCTTTACCCTTACCATCATACCTCTTTCGATGTTCATGTGGTACAATTGCTTTGATTGTAGCTTCAACCATCTTATCCTCAATGTCCTTGAGAGTAGTAATCATCTTTTCATCCATTGCATCACAAACTCAATCCACATAGTATATCAAGTCTATCAATGCTTTGTTCATTAAAATTTGATCTTATGTTGAAGCCTCAACTACAGTGGAAGGTTTAGTAGTATCTTCAATGTCTTTAGCCTCCCATCTATGCAATGAATCCTAATTATACTCCTGAGCCAACTTTTAGTTTCACCACTCAACTTTCATGCTTGCAATGATGTCTAAGAGAGCTTTGATTTAGGCCATAGGCTTTTTGTGTACTTGGTCCATCATGTATATATCTAAGCACTTTCTTTTCTCTTTCCTTAGCCCTTTCACAATATGCATTAATTGCTCTCTTTCTCTAAAACTATGATTTGTACAATAGTGGGCAATCTTCATATAGCTCTCCATGGTGATGTCAAGAGGTTCATAAACTTTATGCCTTCATCTTATCATCTTTTTGTAGATGTTTGAAAGTTAGGCACAGGTCTAAAATCTTATGTAGAAGATTCTAACCATGTTTGCCCATCTTTGAATCGATCTAGGGGGTAAGGACTTATACAAGATTTTTGCATGTTCAATGAAGATGTGGGAAAACAATTGCAGCTTTTACCAATTACTTACAATCCCTTAAAGATAGTAAGCATTATCAAAGGCTTTCATGTGGGGCTATACCCTTGAAATATGTATAGCTTTAGTTAATTTGTTTGATTTTGATTTCAC
>MNCI01035006.1:89321-123770 GCA_015680685.1 Gnetum montanum | reverse complement strand
CTGCTCATCATTAGCACCGTTGCTGGGGATGGTGCTAGTTATCTAAATTAGTTATATTATACACAATTTTTGTAAACACATTAATGATATATCTTTCAAAAAATATTAAATCACATAAATTATAAACCAACAACAATGTCTCTTTCACAAGGAACTGATAATGCACTATATAACAAAAAAATTCATTGGAGAACTAACAAGATATATGGTGAAGAAGATTGGAGTGACCAACTTCACGCAAGGGTTTCATATGTTCATGACCACCTTGACAACACTCAAAGACTACATTCACCTAAGGTAGATAATCCTAGGAAGGATGAACTAAGTCCTAGACCAAGGGAGGCCTCAAGGCCTAAGACCTCCTCAAAACTAAGAAACGATAAATCAAGGGACCCTAAGGAACACCATAGAAGCCATGGCAATCCTTCTAGTTCCTCATCTTCCTCTTCCCCTTCAACATCTAGTTCTAACGAAGTTGAATGTAGGTATGGAAATAAAGCTCCACTAAAGGGTTGGAATAGAAAAAAAAAATCAAATCCATAGGAACACTCAAGGTCACTAACATGAACATAGGCAAAATTGTCACCATCAACCAAATAGAATTTTTCCTCATAACATGACCGATGATGATGAACCCTTGTTGGCCACTAAGATCTTTATGCAAATCATAGAGGTTGTTAAGATATCTCATAGGCATTGCAAAGAAAGTCACCTACCCAATCTTGATATAAATAATATTTCTAAATTTGCAAGAGGCTATGATTTGGATCCACAACATCACTTACAAGCCTTCCATGATGCCTGTGCTTTCTACAACATTCAAAGTGGGTGGCAAAAGCTTAAGCTTTTTCCTAGGACACTAGTTAATAGAGCCGAAGTGTGGTATAAATTTTTGAAGCCAAATTTAATCTGACGATGGTCCATAATGTTGGAACTCTTCAATGAGAAATATCAAACCTATGCAAGGGTGTCCAACCTAAGGAGACAGATCCAAGGATGGAGACAAGAACAACATAAACCCTTGGACATGGCCTTAGATAGATATTATTCTCTACTGAATAGATGCCTAGGCCATGGTTTCTCTAAGGAAGGGAAACTTTTCCACATCATAGATGGGCTTCATAATGAAACAATGGAGACCCTTGGGATGTATGCCCTAGATCAATTATACGAGCTACAAACCCATCAAATTCAAGAGCTAATCAAGCTATTGGAAAAAGAAGGAGAGCTATGTAAATGTGAAAATGTTCAGAAAAATCATTGGGACCCAACTCTTCAAACTAAGGAGGTTCATATCTATGGTAAGGAGAAAGAGCCAACTCTCAATAAGGTGATTCCACAACAAACCTTGCCGATGCAAAAGTTTATTGATGAACTTAAAGCAAAGTGTATCAAGATGTTAAAGTGGATATATGCAAACGTTACAACTCTCATAAAAATGGTAGAGGAGAATCTAATGCAAAATGAATTAGGTGATCATAGTAAATAGAGGAAGAAGGACCAAGAAATGGCTAAGAACACTTTTTGGAAAATAGGGAAAATAGCTAAAGAAAGTGAGACTATGAACCGTACCCCAGATGAAGATAATAGATGTGACATCTACATGTATGACCATCCAAAGGCTCATTTCCTGGTCTTGTTGCATCTACATGAGTATTGGGCAGGCACATTAAATTTGAAGTTTGTACAGAAGCATATGCCTAGGAGATTTCCTTTTCCACATAGTAATGATAGATAGTCCCACAACCAATCATACCATCCTAAGAGGACTCATTACTAGCCTCAACACTATCATCAACCATAGTGGCAACACCCACAATCATGGGGAAGGCCACCCTCAAACCAGCCTATCCTTCCTACCTACCAAAATTGTATAGATATTATTTTCAACATCCTATTTTTCCAACTAGTTCCACATCCTCTACTTCAAATCATCACTATCACTCTCTCAAGTACCATCAACCCATGACATCTCCTGAAGGATCACCACCTCACACCTCTTACCATCCATCCTACCCTCGATATTCTCGTACTTCACCTCCTCATATGCCACCTTTGATGACATAGTAAGGCTTGGCACCACACTATCAACCAACAAATACCACTTGTGCTCTAAATATTCATAGAAATGTGAAATGCAAAAATGTCCATTCTTTAGAAAAGGTCGCAAGTGGAAACAAAACATCCATAGACCATCCACATTGTCCAAGCTAACACAATGCTAATATGGTGCAATGCCTCTCCCTTTTCACCACCACTAACCTCTAATATTACGCAAGGGCCACCATCCATTATTACTCCAATCCCAAACCCAAGCAATGAATCTAATAGTGTGGGGAGACCAAAAAATCCATGCATACCGTATCATGATCAAGGATGCAATCATGGGCTAGACATCCATAATATTAACACAAGTCATACCCTAATCCATCATACGTTTAATAACCAAGTGTGTGAACAACAATTTGTCTATGTAGTTGCCACTAAACCAAGAGACACCTAGTGGCTTGAACATGAAAGGTTATCAATGTTTTATACATGCATGGATCCTAACTACCCACTTATTAATCCTTGTCATAGCCAAATGTTTAGTCATGGGGGAAACCTCCCATTCTAAGCTACAGGATTCATAAGTGTTTTTCATCCTTTTATTTTACAATTTTTTGTTATTTTCTTATTTCTTAATATAATTTTTCCTATTCCTTCCAACTTTTTCTATTTGCTATTTTCATTTTCTTTCTTATGTAATATCGCTTGTGAATAAAATGATCATGTAGCCCATTGAGGTGAGGTTTTCTCTATGTTGTTAAGTCATGAGGGACTAATTATTTGGACAATGAGCCACATCATCCATCCAATCATGCCAATAATAAGAGGTTCTTACCCTGGTTTAATGATATTCTTTTCTATCACTCAAAACTCAAAATAAATTCATAATCATTATGCCTAGATAGAAAAGTGAAGAACCAAAAGGGAATGTGAAGGTTGTGACATCAAGGGGATTTGGGGATTCTCCTTGGCCACTTCTATATGTTCTATCGTGTTGCTTTAGTTGTAATTATATCCTTGTAGATCTAACAAAAAATGGAAGTAAGAGTCACAAAAAAAGGGATTGAATAAATTTCTGTGGATTTCACTAGATAGATATGTACCCATGCTTGAAGTTTGATGGCTTCTTAGATCCATCAAAAAAATGTCCCATAAATAAGCTCCTTCCTTGGACAACACGCTAAGTGATGTTACTCCTTGCAACTATGGTAGTCTTATGGTTGTCAAACGATGCGATGTCACTGAAATGTGGTTTGAACTTAGTTTGAATCTTGGAAATAAGGGCTAATGATTACTTAACCATTAATAACACATAATAATTCAATATGCCTTAGGTAAGATACCTCACATTCTACTTTTTGCACTCCTTTCTACCATCCATCTCATCTCTCTGTCCATATGATCCTAGCTTGTGGGTTTGTGTAACATAGAGCTATTCCCTCAACTTGGTGGTTTTCACATGTGTGTTTTGTTTCATAGGTATGTGTTTCATTCAACCCCTTTAGTGCCTATAGACATTTTTAGGTGTGATTACACAAGGGCATTATGGGCTGGAGCATACTTTGGGAAGGACCCACTTGTGTAACTATTATAACTTCTCCTTATTCGACACAACCACATCATTCTTCACCTTCCAAGCACATAATTGTTAAATTTCATGCTTCCCCTTATCATGTAATTGATCCATTCCATAACATCAATTTATCATACCTTTTCTTGCATCTTCCAAAGATTTTGACGTCAATGGCTCCATCTTCTAAGACCTTTAGTGCCTAAAATTGACTCCCTACTTACCCAAGAGCTATGGACCTAACCTCAAGCCTTCCAACCAATCCCAGAGTTTCAATTCTCATGCTCAATACCCTCATAAGATGTAAATCCATGGACCCCAATATCGACCACCTAATATCAAGTCAACCTTGACATCAAATACCCAATATCAGGTCTCCCAAAACCTATATAAATGATCCCTGTGGTACCCAAACTCCATTTTCATCATTTGCAGCTAGGGGACTTTTTCAAATTTTTTATCACAAGTTAGAGCTCTGTGCAACCAACTTCTACTTGCAATATTTGATTCTCTATCACTCCAATTCCCCTACCATTTGAACTTGTTTGAACTCAAAGTATTCAAGTTACTTGTGGAGGATGCTTGCATGGGAAACTTGCGTCAATTTGTCAAAAATATCTATCGCCAAAAAAATATTATAATGGTAAGAGTATTAAAAACTTTAAATGTTATAATGAAAAGTCAATCATGTTAATGCTAGAAACCTTAATCTTTTTCTTCAAGGAACCATAACCATCATAATGAGCCATATATAAGGAAAAAGGAACCAACTGCGAAAGGTCATAAAAGAAGATAGACACTTTTTGGGCATTTTTCTAAAAATTTCTTTAACTCTACAATCATACAAACTAAAGAAATAATGAAACTAAGGCAATGAGTAAGGTATAAACTTGGTAAGGATAAATAACACAACCTTAGTAACATCTGATCATTGATTAACTACAAATGGCCCCCAAAAAAGGAGCATAAGGAGGACCTTTGCAAGAAGAATCCAAATGTCCAAGAGGTGGTAGGGGCCAGCAAGGTGCGCATGCGAAGCATGAAGAGCAAGAGACCCAATCCTTCAACATCCATCAAGAGGCTCTTGTTACTAGGAAATTGGTCCAAAGAGAAGCCATGGAACCCTAAGCTCCTACATAGGGACAATGACCGACATTGTCATGGAATGCCTTAAAGTCATTCAAGAAAAATCCATGTTGACCATGATCATCATGGAGATGAACTTCAGTCCATTTATGGAGTTTTCTCTAGAGGTGGTTCAGACACAATTTCAAGTGTCACCCCTATGGCCCATTCTTTCAAATAGTGGTGAGTGGTATCTTGGCAAAACATACCAATTCTGGCACAACAAAGAAGAAGGCACCTTTGTTAACATTTACAGAGTCAATGTTTCATTCTTGGTTAAAGCAATTACTGAAGCTCTTAATCTACCAAATGAGGGGGCAAAGTTAGCCCATCTATCCACAAGATCTAACCCCAACACTAGAAAGTTGTGACTGAGGTGGGCATACGACAAGGATGATAAAACATATCATGAATTGACTCTAGAGGAGGATACCTATTCAAGATAGGGACATATCACCTCTTCCTAACAAAGGGGCTCAATAGGATCTCCATGTATGAAACTAGGGGAAGTTCCATACTAATGGGTAAATACATGAATAACCTTCCCCAATTATACTACACAAAAATTCAAAGCTGGTTTGAAGAGAAGAAGGCAAGAAAGCCAAGCCTTCCATTTCCTTGCCTCATCTAGAAGTTTTGTAAGTGTGTTGGAATCCTAGGGTACCTAAATGACATCCCTAAAAAGGCTCAAAATGCTTCCTTCACTAAATTGCTTAAACTAGTAGCACCAAGGAAAGACCTTGATGAGGAGCAAGAACTAGAGAAGGAAGCAAAACCTAAGAAATAAGTACAACAAGAGTCTAAATAGCATCATGAGTTACAAGTTCCACCTCCGCTGCCACAAGATTACAAGCAGGCAATGAGCCATTTGTAGAAAATTACTAAAACACTTAGTTGGGAAAGCAGAGAGGAATCTAGCCTCTTTAGAGTCATCGACAATGCCATGTAGCCCAATATTTCAATAGATCTACCAAGGGGGTAGATCTTGTTGCAATTAGGAGGATAATCTTAGTGTTCATGTCAAATCTCTAGTAACGTTGCATCCATCCAAGTGATGCTTGAGATAGGGAAAGGTGCCATGGTAGTGGTCATGTAGCATCAAGATGCCATAGGTGTAGTAGAGGTGATAACATATCACATTAAAGAGTCTTGCAATATGTCTATTGTGCCTCTAATTGATTTAAATAGGACTAGAGATGAAAAAATGCTTGCTAGAACTTCAAGGAATCCTGTAGATCGTGAGGATGTGTTAGATCGATTGCTACAAATAGGACAAGTAATGACCACCTTTTTTAACATTCCCAATGATGTCACTAAAGCACAATAAAACCTCATCACTACTAAAGGGAAGCTAGTCATGGCTGAGGTTAGAGCGAAACATGTGAAAGCAAAAGTACAACATTTGCAACAAGAGCTAGTCACCCTAAAAGCTAAAAGATGGGACCTTACTTGATTTATTGCACCTGACCAACTAGAGATACTCATAACAAAGAAATTAAATAAGTTGATCAAGGAAAATAAAGTGATTAAGCAAGAAAAGGAGAAGGTGGTTTAGAATGCTTTTGCTACTGATGCATAATCCCATGCCTACAAGAAGGCACTAACCACCACTCAAGAGGAAAATAAATAGCTCACTGTAGAGAACTCAAGGTTGAACACCATTGAAAAACAAAAGAATGTTTTAGAAGAAAGTGTATATTAGTTGAGAGAACAACTAATGAGAATTAACCAAGATATAAATAATTTTGCTAGAGAAAATAGAACCCTCTCAATGGATGAGGTCCATGCCATTTGACAAAAGTCTACAAATGAAATAAGCACATGGCAAAATGGGGCCAAAAAGCATGAGAAGTTGAAAGAACACTTCTAGGACTAGGTAGGAATGTACAAGCAAATAAAAAAAAGAAATCTAGATGGCTAAAGCCCACATTGGTTTCATGTTATGACAAAATCCTAATTAGCAGACAATTTTGGATAATTATGCACTGGTCCATCAAGTAGAAGTGAAGAACAAAGACCTACAAATCAAGGATTTGAAATAATACATGGCATAGCTAACCTCAAATATGTCAACCTTTCCATGTTAATAGCAAGTCAACTTGTAAGGGAGTTGGAGAAATAGGTAGTAACCACCTATGCATTATACAAGAAAGAGTTTGCAGATAGAAAAGCTGCTTTGCAAAAACCCCATGTCACAAACTTAGAACATCAAGTGGTTAAAGCCCACTACCATGGACAAAAGGATGTAACTTCAAACCTAGCCAAGAGACTCCTAGATTATCATGAGTTTAAAGAAAAGGCTAAGGCATTTGAAGAGGAGTAACGGTAGTTTGTGGCCAAGTACATAAAGGCCAACAAAATGTTTCTATAGCTGCCATGTCTGTAGGACATATCCACACCAACACACATTGGTTCAATACCCTAAATGATACAGGATCCAAGGATAGAAGAAGAGAAGTTGCAGGCACTCCTGAACTATTACAAGTTTCAGAAGCTTGGTGACAAAGGAAAGCAACCAATGGAGAAGCCACCACCTCCAAGAACTACTTGATCTTCCTTGATTTTGTGTCTTATAATATTGTGTCCAAATTTTTGTAAGATATCACTATGACATGTAAGAGTCCATTTTTTTATTTGTTTGAGTAGTCAATAATTCCGTACCTTCCCACCATTTTTTGTAAAGAACTTGTTCCTCATTTTTTTTAACTTGAGTATGAGCTTTCATTCAGTCATGAGGGTATGATGAGTTATGATTGTGTTAGCCCTTATATTGGATACTCGATATTGAGGCTCCAATATCAAATATGCAATATCATGTTCCAAGATGCAATGTCAAATATCTAATATTGTCTCCTCCATGCTAGCCTATAAATACAGCACTTGGGTGCATGGTTGGAATATAGTTTTGTTATTAGTTTTGATAGCTTTTCATAGATTTCTAATTTCAAGTTTTGTTATTCCTAGTGCATGCCTACAGTGTGATGTTAGTGATTATATGGCATCCTTATTCAAGTGTGACATACTTGGACATGTTACATGATTGGAAATAAAGATTGAGATTACCTCCATCATTGCAGCATCCTCTTAGATTTATTATTGATTTAATTATCTAATTATTTACTATTTTCTTTAGTTAATGTTTCCATTTATTACTATTTACTATTCTTGTCATTAAGCAGAATGAGTATGACTTAATCACAAGGGTTTAAGTGTAATTACTTGGTAACCCAGAAATGTATTGTTTGGCAAGCCCAATGACATACAATTGGCAATCCCAACAGTTGTTATATAAAGTCCAAGGCATGTACGGACAATTGGGAATGGATAATCATTGCACATAGGTTAGTTTAGATCCTCTTTTCCACTGTTCATTAACTTAATTAATTAATCTCTTTATTGTCATTAGGAGTAGCATAGGGTTAGACGACATCATCATATGCGTCACTTTGGACTAAACCATACATGATAAAGCTACCACTATTCCAAGTGGAAAGACAATGAACTACAATTAGAGCATAATGATTTAGATGCACAACTAGTCCCATCCACAGAATTCAACAAGATCATGCATGAATGCTTGTGATTTGTATGGTTGGATGTAGGGGTAACTTTGCGCTCCTCAATGATGAAAGCCCTTGATCTTTTCGACACATTATCAGAGGTCTTTGATGAGTTCTTCACACTATCTCCCACCTCATTTGTATTCACAATCTATACACATGATACTAAAACATACAGTTAATTTGAATAAAAGTTAAAATCAAGAATGTACAAGTATTTTCAAATAATTCATCAATTTCCTCCCTAGAAGTAGTACCAATGATAGGGATCCTTCCAATTTTGAACTAATAAAATTTATCATATAAATTGTAGCATGATCTGGTCATAAGCTTTGAAGATGATGTTGTTTGGATTTCTAAGAACATTCACAAATTTCGTTGCATTTAAAAATTATAAAATATATTATAATATATATGATACTATTATAACCCATGTTGCCATAGTTAGAGATAGAGAAAATATTTATAATTTTATATTTTATAATTTTTCTAGATTTTATGAATATAAGAATTAAAAAATAATAATAAACACACATGCCTTGTAAACACTTAAGGGAATAAATATAACACTAGTGTTGCAATTCCTTAAGGAGATAGGTATAACATTACATACAAAATGAAAATAAAATGGTTCTTAGTCATAATCTTAATAGCCCAAAACCATGTTGTATAGTTGTAACCTCCTTGGATAAGGTTGAATCATCATAGCTTATGGAAACAAGAAATAAAGAAATATTTTTTATGGTTTTAATGATTTATAATATTTTTGGTATTTTTAATGTTTAAGGAATTAGTGGTAGAAATGAAGGAAAATCATAAGCTTTATTCACTACGTAAACACTAGGCTCCACATTGACCAAATGGTTTCAAGTTACATAAGTAAGGTAGCACTCTGATAGAGTCTAGTTGCACTTGTGAAAGAAATGATTCAAAACACACACAAAAACAAGGAATGATCTTACCTATTGGAGGAAAGGTTCTTCAAATGAAACCAAATTCTAAAATCTAAATTGAAATGCTTCTCATTAAGTTTTTTTGTATGAGAGCTAATCTAGGTATTTATAGTTTTTACAACATAATGGTAGGAGTTCACTAACACTCAGGCATCAATGAAGGCTTATTAGCACAACCAAGAAATCCTAGAAGACACTCGAGGAGCTAGAGAAGGTGAAGAGACCAAAATAGTGTACTAAGGGGATGCATCAACACCCTGCATTGATGTAATAGGTTTGGTGATTTGTGTTAGTGTACGCCTATCTCGCACTTTGATAACTTTTCTCAAATAGAAGTTGTGATACCATGGAGCATATTAAGGACTTTTAAGGTTCTCTGAATAAAGTTGGAACATCCCCAAAAGTCCAAAACATGCATCGAAATTGCAAGTGTGAAATGGTAGACTAGGATGCAATCTTGGAAGATATAAACCTCAATCATCCTTATGAAAACCATAAACATAGTGTGCATAAAAGACATCCCAAATCTAGGGCTTACAATTCAGTTATAAAATGCCACTAGATTACTCAACAATTATGGAGCCAACAATGGTGGGTAATGAGTACCAAGTAAAGTAGGACTAGAAGGTGATTGGCCATTCCTACTAGCCAACTATAGTGCTAACCATGATGGTAGTGCTAGATTACCTCTAAAAGATAGATGCCAAAAAAAGATAACCCCCTAAAATCCTTAGAGCATGACCCAATATAGGAATTTACATTAATAAAGCATTATTTTCATTTTTCTTCTACATTTTTTCTATTATTTTCTTCATGCATAATATTGAATGTTATATATATATTTGATGTGTGCCATAAGATCTAGGAATGAAATGTCACAAATGTGTTTCTATTATAATATAAGAAAGATATATACTAAAAGCCTTCAAATATTTCTTGAAAATCATTTTTTAAAAATAAAAGAAAAATAATTTTCTAAAAACTTGTTAATAGTGTTAGAATTTATAGTGATGAGATCATTTATATAAAGTAACTCTAGTGTTTAAAAAAAATAGATTGTCAAGATACTTTTCAAGGTATAAGTGCTCTTACTAATAGCTTCATCTATTAACTTTAAATTGAAGATGAAATTTGTAAGAATATTTAAGATTCAAAATCAAAAAGGATTGTGGTTTAAAAGTAGTTATAAAATCTTCCTAAATTTTACTCTTTTGCTTAGAAAATTGCTTTCTAAACTATCTTATACGATTTCTTACTCTACAAGTAATTTGCTACTACTTATCAATCTATATGGTTTTGGTAGAAAATTTATTCTAGAAAAAAAAATTTGGCAAGAAATGATTTGAAGATAATAAATGCTAATGTCTCTCGTACTATAGAGACTATGAAGAATTCTAAAGCTTTTGATTTTATTTTACCTAATGATTTATATGAATCCCTATCAAAATATATTATTTTATGATACATATTAAAATTATTGGACTTTTTGCCAAAAATTGATTTTACACTAGTAATTTAGGCTATCATTGAACCATACAGAATCAATGTTTTGCATGCCTGCTATGTTTCTAAATTTTTTTCTTGTAAAATTGGCCAATTCTGAAATGGTTGAGAAATCATTAATCTTATAATTTTTATGAATCAGCATAATACTTTTATTACTCAAAATGAAAAGTGGATTTTAATCTCTATTTTTATGGTTACTTTAAAATTCTTTAATTGAATTAGCAAATATTTCTCTTATTTTTCAAATTATTGAAGGAAAAATTGCTAGTAGCATTGGCACAATCCTAAAGACAAAATAAAAAATAGTACTAGATGGTGTGCAATACACACTTTATTTTGTAGAGATCGATTTACAGTAGAGTAAGACAAACTTAAAACTTAAGGTTAGTAATGAATAATTTTCTTAGAAAATTATATAATATAATCTGTGAGGATATTGCAACTACTGTAGTTGTGAAGGCCATGTTATTGGAATCTATTCTATTCTTAATAAAAAAGTTGTTTGTGAGGAAAAGAAATAAACCTTTTTAGAAAAGGAAAATAATGGTAGTTTTAAGCAAGTACAAATAAAATCATCTTCAATAAGTTCTTAGCTTTTTACTAATCCTTTTAATTCTAAAAATTCTAATAAATTCTTCATATCTAAAGAAATTGCTCTTTTGGAAAAAAGAAGTTTTTAGTAGGGATATGTAGTGAAAATGTTAAGGTCAATAGATTTAACTTAGTGTAACATACAAAGAAGGGCCTACAAATACTACTTTTGATTTAATAACCCAAACAACATCTTCTTCTCTCTCTACTTCTACTACTATTTGAAATGTTTTTTCATTGAATAATGCTTTTTTCACTTATTAGTGACTTGGATTGTAAGACAAATGCTAAGCTTCAGAAATCAAGAATGAAGGCCTCCTCCTCCACATCTTAATGTTAGTTTTATCATGTGATGAGAAACGAGGTATCCCTACATCCAACCATAAGAATCACAGGCGTTCATTTGCGATCCAATCGAATTTCGCAAACTATAATTACTAAGTACGCTAGAGCTAAACAATGCATGTGTGTTGTCCATTCATTGTCTTCCCAATCCCACTTGTGAAATGCAATGGTTAAGTATGACTGAGGTGTAAGATTTTTATTATTTTATGTTTTATCAATTTATTTGCCTAGAACAAGAACGAAAGTGAAAGTGAGTAAGTGTTAAGAAACTATGATCTATTCTAGCCTAACATAAGTAACCATTCCCACTTCCCAGACACATCCTAAACTCTATGTAAACACTACTAGGTTGTCAAACGCTAGCTGTTTCTGAGCTACCAAGTCTCACATATATGTTCAAAAGGGTCATGCTTGTGTATTTTAATGAGTTGCTTGATTAATCAAAATTAATTACTGCATAAAAAAATTAATGTGAATTACATGAAATCACAATATATAAATGCATAAGAAAGAAAGTCTCAAGTGCTACAAGGATGACTCAAAGAGTTCATCTTTATTGCCAACACAATGGTGTGTTCAAGTACATCAATGCTTGAATAAAGGTCCATTCACACTTAGACCTCCTACTCTGGGCACTTGGAAAATATTCTAACTCTCAAATGAACAAATTGCAAGAGTTTCACTACTTGACTACCAAAAACTACTCTTAATTGTGCACCCGAGGGCTATATTTATAGACTCGAGAGTAACCCTATGGTATCAAATGTACGATATTGAATCTTGAGTTGCGATATCACGTACCCAATATCACGGCCACTCCAATATCGGAGTGTATGAAAAATAATGATTTATCATACCCCCACAACTGAATGAAAACTCATCCTTGAGTATAGAAGAGGAACAAGTCCCTTACAAAATATATTAAATGTGGACTATTCAACTAATATGTAGAGTGACATAGAGAAAATAAACAAATACAAAAGTGCTCGAGCATACAACATTACAATTTTGTACAAAACTAGGTGTTCATGACAATAGGAAAGAACACCCTTGGATCCAATGGACATCCAACCCCTCTTGACAATAAAAGAATGAGGGAGAGGTAGAAAAGATCCAACTGTCTTGAACAATCTCCTATGAGTGATATTGTTGCATCCTCCTTGGTGAAGATAGTCCACTTCCAGTTCATGCTCCCCACTGCAATCACAACAAAATCAAGGATTGGTATATAAAGTGTAACAAATAATAGCTAAATACCTTGTCTCATCAGTGATTTTATCTAGCTAAGTTCTGATTGTGATAGATTGGTTACTTGATAGTGTTAGTTGAAAGACTGACGAATGGGTTAAGTAAGAGAAGTGGTCCATAAAATTCAAAAAAAGCTTATCACAAGGAATACTGAAAAAAGGGTATAAAAATTCACAATAATAAAAAGAAGAATTTCACTAAAAATAGTTGTAAAGATGCATACAATTGGATGGAATGGATGGGATAAATAAAATGAATTTGATTGTAACAATGTCTAAGGGTAAAGAGCTTAACCTAACCACACCAAAAGATATGCAGGTGGGTCCTTCCTAAAGCAAGCATGAGCCTTTTATGCCCTTGCATAACTTCAAACCAAGGAATCCATGGGCTCCATAGATGATTAATGATTACAGAAAGTTAACTACAAAAACCCATAAGAAGCTGGCTGAGAAACCCAACACATCAAACCAAAACATTGAATCAAAACATGAAATCGGCAGTGAGGTGAGGCAAGAAAAGCATAGATGGAAGAGAGAGATAATGAAATGGAGTTTCTAATTATGGTTACATGAAGTCCCTTGTGAAGTTTGTGATTAAATGACTCGATAGGATCCATCCTTAAACCAACCACTTTTAGTGACTTCACATTGACATTGTAAGGCTAGTCCATCCCCTGAGACACAAGAATGCTCCCATGAAACAACCACCATTCCACAATGGAGAGAAAGTAGGGAGTAAGAAAGGTCCTTAGTTAGAGGAGATAAGATAAGTCTCATAACCGGTGCTTGGAGCCCTTTTATTTGGTCTAAGGGGTATGCTTTGAATTCCCATGTTTTTTTTTTTGAATGGGAACCACACCATGCAAAGACCCATGCATTTTTGCATTTATTTTGTCCAAGGGGTGTGCTTTGAATCCTCATCTTTTTTTTTCTTTGATGAGGCCCACACAATGTAAGGACTTATTTGACTTCCTATTGTGAAATAACACAGAATAATGAGAAGCTCATGAGAACACTCCCACACATAGGAAAATAGAAAAGCACAAAGAATACTACATTCTTTTGAAGCCACACCCTATTCAAACCTTTGATTCCTTCCCAATTCCAGAAACTACACAAGTCACCAATTTATTAAAGTTGCATTAATGAAGAAGGGACTACACATCTCCAAAACAAAGAAAAGCATAGAGTATGTGGATGGGTGGATGATGTGGACTCATTACCTGTTACATGAAAAGAAACCATGTCCCAGTCATCAATAACAACATTCAAAGTCAGAAACTAGACATCAATAATCAAATTACAAATGAAACATACCACCATCAAGTAGCACATTACCATTGTACCTAACACCTTATTAGCAGAAAGAGTAGAGAAACACATCAAACATAAGAAGATATAAAAGAAAGTAAAATATTATGCAATAAATATCAAATATATTAATGATGGTGTAAAAAAACTGAAAAAAGATCAATAACCTAAAAAATAAAAAGATGTAAAACAAATATGTAAAACAAATAATATGAAAATAAAAAGTTGTAAAACTAAAAACGTGTAAAACAAAAAAGTTAAAAAACTGAGCCACGTAAAGTGTTAGTATGGGTGGCCATCTCCCCCATGACTGAGTTGGAAGGAATAGATCCAAAAAATTAAGGGTGGTTGTCCATCTAGCGAGGTGTTTGTTGAGTTGGTTGGCTTAGGCTCATAGAAAGGTTTTACTTGTTGGATGTTGACTAATTGTTTCTTGTTTGGGCTATCAATTTTATAGATAATCATGATCCCAAATGAAAAATTCTCATCAATAATGTAAGGTCCTTTCCATAATGTTTGAAATTTGGTTCATTGGAGTACATGTGCAGGATTCCAATAGAGGACCTTGTCTCCTAGTTAAAACTTGACTTTTCTTATTGTGATGTCATGGCATTTCTTGTTGAATGCCTTATGCATTTCATTGGATAACAGGGCCATTAACCGACTTTCTTCTAGCAAGTTGAGGTTCATTAATCATTCTTTCTATGCTAGACTTAGATTTAGGTCAAGGTCACAGGCTATAGAGAGTGTATGGAACTTGAATTAGATGGGTAGTGTTGGTAGTTTTCTGTACAAAAGCTCATAGGGAGAATAACCTATGGGAAGCTTCCATGTGGAGCGATAGGTCCAAAGGGCATCATTTAATTTGGTGCTCTAGTCCCTTTGGTATTTGCTAATGGTGCACCCTAAAATTTTTGTAATCTCCTTATTAGTGACCTTAGCTTGACCATTGGCTTGGGGGTGATATGGTGTTGTGAGTTTATGCTCAATCTCCAAGCACTGCATAAGTTTTTGGAAAGTGGCACCTATAAAATGAGTTTCATTATCTGAAATTAACACATGAGGCATACCAAACTTGTTTATGATATTTTTTTGTACAAACCGAATAGCAGTGGTGGATGTACAGTTGATGACGGCTACTACTTTTGCCCACTTGGTGCAATAGTCAACTGTGACTATGATATATGCCTTTCCATTTGATAAACATGTGATGGGACCCATAAAGTCAATGCCCCAAATATCGAATGACTCAAGAAGTTGAATCCATTATTGTGGCCCCTCCATTTGAGCTATCATTCTACCATCCCTCTGACAATGATCACAAGCGCAGACAAATTGATGTTTATCCTTGAAGATTATTGGCCAATAATATCTTGCCATGAGGATTTTTATGGTTGTGCATCTCCTAGCATAATGGCCTCCACAAAGGCCTTCATGAGCATCTTAGAGAACACGAAATTGGTCCATGTTAGGGGCACACTAGCGTACCAGGCCATCGAGATAGACTTTGTAAAGGTTTCTATTAATTTCTATGAAATGCTTGACCTGATGAAGAAACTATTATTTCTCTCAAGTGTCCAGCTCTTGCGGCAATTCTTACTTAAGTAGATTAAGTGAGGATGGTGTCATACCATTTTGGTTCATCGAGCATTTGTGCCTTAATAACCCCTGTAAGGAGAGATTCGTCAGGGAACTAATCAGATAAAAGACTTTCTTTCTCATTGTCATCCCATCTTAGTCACTATAAGTGATTTGTGACCATATTCTCCACACCTTTTCAATCTACCATTGTGAGATCGAACTCTTACAAGATCATGAGCCATCATATGACACGAGGGCTCACCATTAGTTTATTCATTAGAAACTAGATGATGCTATTATCTATGTGCATAAACACTTTATATCCAAGCACATAGTTCCTGAACTTCTCTAAGGAAACTACCACTGCCATCAACTCTTGTTCTGTCGTGGTGTAGCTCAGCTGTTCACCTACAATGCTTCAGCTTGCATAGTAAATGTAATATGTTTTTGATCATCCATCTGCATAAGCACTGCCCCCAAAGAATAATTTAATGCATCAGTCATCACATGCAATAGCCTAGACCAATCAGGCGCTTATAGAATTAGGGTTTCAACAAGCTTCTACTTTAGTTGTTGAAATGCTATTTCACATGCAAGCATCCAAAAAAACGATGCATCTTTCTTTGTCAATTCCACCAATGACTTGGAAATTTTGGAAAAATTCTTGATGAAATGCTAGTAGTAGCCAATATGACCAAGGAATGGTCATAGTTCTTTAACTATTTTAGGTTAATGAGTTATTCTTTAAATGCCCCTTATTTTTCCAAGGTCTACCTCGATTCCTGCTTTTGAGATACAGTGCCCCAAGACTATGCCTTCCTAGACCATAAGATGGCTCTTTTACCAATTAAACTAGAGGTTTGTTTTGACACATCTCTTCAACACCTACTCAAGACAATCCAAGGCTTGCTTGAACGTAGCTCTGTAGGTAGAAAAGTCATCCATGAAAACTTGTACCTTGTTACTGATCTGTTGTTGGAAAATGCTCAAGACTAATTGTTGAAATGTGGCTAGGGCATTACATAGACTGAATGGCATCTGACAATAAGTGAAAGTTCCCCAAGAGCTAGTGAAAGCTGTCTTTGCCTAGTTTTCTGGTGCAATCCAAATTTGGTTATAGCCATTATAACCATCCAGAAAGCTGTAATAGTTGTGCCCAAAAATGGTGTCTAGCACTTGGTCGACAAAAAGAAACAAAAAATGATATTTGAAAGTTTCCCTGTTGAGTAGCTGAAAGTCAATGCATACCCGCCATTTGCCTCCTTTCTTGGGTACAATCATGATTGGACTGACCCACCCATTGTTTGTGACAAGGTAGATGAATCCCACCTTGAGGAGTTGTTCAATCTCCTCTTTGACAATCTACTTTAAATTGAGATTCCAACACTGCTATAGCTATCATTTCAACTTAACGATGGGATCAATGTATATTCAGTGCTACCATATTCTTAGATCTATTCTAGTGAGCTCAAAATATGACCATGCAAAGGTTACTGACCATTTTCCACAACCCTCATCAATATTTTCTTTTGTTCTACAGCAAGCTTGGCATTACTGATGACCGACCTTTCATTTTTCAAGAACACATACTCCATTATAGCTGGTAGTGTCTTAAATTCAAGGGGCTCTTTTTTAAAATTGTCAGGAATCTCCAGCTATCCCCAATTGACATCATCATTTACTCCTTTGAAGAGCTTGTGATGAACTTGCTTGAGTTTATTCATACTTGCAACATATTCGTACATTAGGCCCTCACTAGGTTCCATGCATAATGTATTGCTACTAGAATCAGTTGTCATTTGTTGGGTGCCTTTCTAATTTATGGATGCTACATACAGACATCTTTGGATTTTAGCTTCTATTGCACACTGCTTGCATGCAAAGATAGATGTTCACTTTACTAACCATAACTTCTACACACAATGGCACGTTGAATTACTATACATGATACATGGAATCCTCTTCTTCTCAATCTTTTCAAATTCACTTTTTTTATATCTCCAAGGAAAGATCTCTAATGCCCATTTTGGCATCAACTATGCTTAACCATGCCCTTCACATAATAATTGGAAAATCCCCCTTATAGTTTTCCACCTTTATTACTAGAAAGTCAGTGGAATATGACCACCCACAAATAGTGGTTATGATGTCCTCTACCAATCTCAATGGAATAGTGATGGACTAGTCCGTCAATTCTAGCTAGATGTTGTTCTTCTTTAAGGGAGGAAGGTTCCACATTGTGTACATCTCATGCAAGATCAAATTAACACTAGAACCAAAGTCAACAAGATCTTTACAAGGCTCATTTCCAACAATTTTCAAATATACTAGGGGACTCTTGGGATCAGCTAACTTTCTGGGCAAGTTACCAACTTGAATCCAATCAAATACAACATGAGTCAGCATTACATTATCAATTGGAGAGGGATTTTGGTTTGAAGGGGACTCAGATAAAGGTGAGATAGAGGAAGGTGGAGGAGCATCGTTACCAACCACTAATGTGTCTGAGGGTTTTGGTGGACTATGAGATCAGAAAAAGGGTCTTTTCTTTGTTCGTTTTGCTAACGTGCTTAGTAGGTTAACCAGTTGCAAATTAACCATCCTCATAGCGTTTTTTTATTGTGGTTAGGTAGGTAATTCACCCTGCATGGATGGAGTAGGTGGTAGCTATGTAGGAGATGGAGAAGTAGGTGCAAGAACAGGAGGTGCATGAGGATAGTAGGTGGCATCCCTCCTTGGATAGGGTGATTGGTGTACTTTAGGAGGGTAGTGATGAAGTTGGTAAGTAGCAACATGACCAGAGGAGTCTTATGGAGATGAAGGTTGCTGAACATAGTAACCATAGGGATCTGGTTGCCAGTAAGGATACTGTTGTCTTAGAGGTGGCAACGCCCATGATTCTGGTTGCTGCCACTATTGGTACAATTCGTAAGGTTGCAATGGAGTTTCACTTGGATAGTACTATTACCGTTGGTGGAACTATTGAGTGTTGCCTTATTGATAAGGTAATCTTTTCGGAGTTTGCCTTTGTACAAGTCATGGATGTAAGGCATACACCCCAGATTCCTACAAGTGTGACACAATTGGGTAACATCCCTTAGGATATTCATACTGGTAGACATCACACCCACCATCATCATCTAAGTCACTATCTGGAGCCATATCTATTGTAACCATTTTACCCTTACCCTTAGATATGGCACATTCAGTTTCCTTACGTCTCTGGTGCTCATGCTCACCACTTTACTCCTTGGACTCTTCAGCAATTTTTAAGACAACTTGAAACTTGTTGTTCATAGAGTCCCATAATTGGTCAACCTTAGCCATGATTTCATATTGCAATTTCTGGAGTGGCAAGGTTTTCTAATTAGCCACCTCATCTTTGGTTAATTTATCCTCACTGTCACAAAATCGAACCCTCATTTTTCAAATAGAAGGATCCCTGTTGTATTCCTCTACACTTTCTTATTTTCTTAGTTCTCCCTCCTCCTCCTTGGCTACCTGCTCCATTAACTTTTGAATCTAATGAGTGCTTAACTTTGTCAATCTCCCTTGAGCATAAACACCAAGGGTTTTCCTTGTTTCAGACCACAACCCATCTATGATATGGTGAAGCTAATCAAGCTAAGAGTATCCATGTCTAGGGCATCTATGCAACAGAGAGTAGTATCAACCAATAGTAGCATCCAAGCGCTCATGATTTCCTTGTTTTCACCCTTGAATCTGCTTCCCTAGATTGGATACTTGGGAGTACATTTGATATTTTTCATTGAACAATTCCAACATCATACTCCACTGCCTGATTGATTCTAGTTCCAAGGATCGATACCAATTTTCTACTTCCTTTATGAGTGTCCTTGGAAATAATTTCAGCTTCTACTAGTTGTTTTCAAAAGGCACATGCATCTTAGAATCCCTAAAGATGATTTTGTGGATCAGCATCATATCCTCCCTCAAACTGAGGGATGTTGTTCATGTTCAACCATTTTATTCTACTATCCTTCACATGCCTTACTGGAATCCTCACGGCCTCTGCAATGTTCAACATGCCCCAACTGGCAAGTAGAGGTTCATCAAGGCCATGGTGATGGTGCCTACGATGCTCTCCACTAGCCCTTTTTTCTTGATGATGGGTCTCTCTAAATTACCCATGTCTTCAGTCATAACTATCCTGATGGTCCCTTCTGTTGTTCTAGTCCAGTTGATCACCTCCATCATAGTTATTCCTTCGATGGCCACAATCTAAGCCAGATGAAGAAGAAGAAGACGATGAAGGAGAAGATCAAGGAGAACTTGCTTCATGCTAATGCCTATCATCCTTCCTTCAATTCTCACGATCACAATTTTTCCCCTTATCATGACTTGCCTCTCTGGATCCATTTTTGTCATTAGATCCATTTTGACCAAAACCTGGATTATGAATTGTGGATTGCACATTCTAGTTGAGGGATCCCTAAAAAAATTCAAAGAGAGGAGAATCACTAAAGAAGTGGCCACCTACATAAAATGGGCAAGCAGAGGTGGAAAATTGTTTGACCCCTTACCCTTCACAAGCTCATGTTGGTGCTCCAGTTAACAATCCCTTAATCTTTGTGCTTCAATGAGATGATAATCCCTTAAATCAGGATCTCGCATCTTGTACTCTCCATGAACATGTTGAAGCCCATGTCATGTGAGCATTAGCTGGAGCATCGTTGGAACAGATCGATTGGGTGGCAACACAATGTTTCCTTCCATGTCATCCCACTGCAGCAGTTCATCTTAATGCAAGATGAAGGTGAAGTTGGGTACATACTCATCGAGATGAGCATATACCACCTCGTATTGCTAAGGCACCCAGACTGCCCTAGGTGGAGATGGGCTCTTATGAGAAGAAGACATTTTGTGTTAATGAACTTATAGGTAGTGTGTAGTTAAGGTTTAATTTAATTATAATAATAATTTTTGTTTTCGTAAGATTTGACTCTTAGGATTCAAACAATGAGGTTACTAAGTTTCACTTAATTTAGATAGCACACGTAGAACTATAGTCCCTAGCAATGACACCAATGATGAGTGGCAAGGTACCCCTATGCCCAACCATACGAATCATAGGCCTTAACATGCAATCTAATTGAATTCCACAAACTATAATTACTAAGTACGCTAGAGCTAAATAGTGCATGTGTGTTGTCCATTCATTGTCTTCTCAATCCCACTTGTGGAATGCAATTGTATGGTTAAGTGTGATTGAGGCGTAAGATTTTTATTATTTTGTGTTTTATCAATTTATTTGCCTATAACAAGAATGGAAGTGAGAGTGAGTAAGTGTTAAGAAACTATGATCTATTCTAGCCTAACACAAGTAACTATTCCCACTTCCCAGACACATGCTAAACTCTATGTAAACACTACTGTGTTGTCAAATGCTAGTCATTTCTAAGCTACCAAGTGTTACACATATGTTCGAAGGGGTCATGCTTGTGTATTTTAATGATTTTCTTGATTAATCAAAATTAATTACTGCATAAACAACATTAATGTGAATTGCATGAAATCACAATATATAAATTCATAAGAAAGAAAGTCTCAAGTGCTACAACGATGAATCAAAGAGTTCATCTTTATTGCCAACACAATGGTGTGTTCAAGTACATCAATGCTTGAATAAATGTCCATTCACACTTAGACCTCCTACTGTGGGCACTTGGAAAATATTCTAACTCTCGAATGAACAAACTGCAAGAGTTTCGCTACTTAACTACCAAAAACTACTCTCAATCATGTGCTCGAGGGCTGTATTTATAGACCCGGGAGTAACCCTGCGATATCGAATATACAATATCACATCTTGGGCCATGATATCTCATACTCGATATCGTGGCCACTCTGATATTGAAGTGTATAAAAAAACATGATTTACCATCATGGAATATTTGGGATCTTTCTAATAAATCCCAAGTAAATATTATTGGTAAGTATCTTTGAAACTAACATTTATTTCTAGATTTCTTTTCTTGTAAGAAATTAAGATTTTAGTGTATGATACTTGTTTTGTTTGTAAATGCATTTTAAAGAACTATATTATTTCTTCTACTACTCGTAGAAAAAAAGAATATTTTGGACTCTATAATATTTATGTTTTTAATAATTTGAAAGATAGGTCAAAGGTTTAGAAATATCTTCTATCTCTATCTAAAGTTCATTGGATTATTAGATGTGATTTTAATATGGTTGAAATTCACTTAGATAAACTTAGTGGTCTTTCACCTAATATATCTTCTCATGAAAAAAAATTGATGTAAATTAAAATAAAAATATTTTCTTTTTGAAGTTAGTTGTTTATTCCCACATCATTCAAATGAGAGCATCCTACTTGGTGTAATTATCAATAAGGAATTGATAGAATTTATTGTAATCTTGATATATTTTGCATCTCTCGTGTTTGTTTGTTTTGTTTTTTTTTTTTTTTGGAAGTATACAAGAAAAGTAGAAGTACATCTAAATGTTTCTTTTCTAGACCATTTTTCTCTTTGGAAATAATTCTTCCTTGGTTTAAAAGCATGATATTTTTCATATAAATCCTAATATGTTCACAGGATCTAATGAAAAAATATTTTAAAGTTTTTCTTGAATGTAGAAAAAAAGCCTATTAGTGATATTGGTTAGATTGACCAATGGCAACAAACTACTTATAGAGTAAAAAATTATGCTAGATGATTTGGAAAGTAAATTACTAAGCATAAGTGTCAAGTTGAAGAAAATTTTGAAGAATCTATTAAGTAAATGTAAATTATTTTAGAATAGAATCCTTTTGATTTTAAAACTTAAAAAAACTTGGCTAAAACTTATTATGCTAAATAATGTTAAGATTCTTTTGAAGCTAACACTACTCTCACTAATAGTTGCATGGGTTGACTAAAAATTGAAGATGAACCATGTATGAAATTTTTTAAATTTCTAAAAAGATAGAATCAAGCATCTAAAATGGAATTACTTTATATAAATGATTCCATCATTATAAATCTTGATACTATTAATGGTTTTTTAGCAAATCATTATTCTTCTATTTTTCTTATGAAGGCTTTAGTAAGGAAATCTTCAAAGCCCTTATTACACATATTCTTCATTTTATAATAGAAGCAAATCAAAATATCCTTGAATCAAAAATCATAGTAGAAGAAATCAAAGCAACAACCTTTAGTTTAGTAGATGGTAATGCTCCAAGTTCTAATGGTTTTCCAATTAAATATTTTAAGAAGGATTCGAATGTTGTTGAAGATTATCTCTTTCATGTTTTTCAAGAAGCCATTATAAAAGTTTCTCTTAGTAAAAATATTAATAAAGGTATGATTTTTCTTCTTCCTAATAATGGAGATCTTGAACATATTGTTAATTAAAGGCCTATTACTCTTTTTAACAATATTTATAAAATTTTAGCTAAATATACAACTTGCTAAATTCAAAAGATTATTAAAGATATCATCAGACCTAAGTAGACTAGTTCTCTGAAAGGTAGAAATATCTTAAATATTGTTATAGTATCTTGGAAGAGAATTTCGTAGGCTTTTGATACTAAATAGGATATTACTTTTAGTAAGTTAGATTATGCTAAAGCTTATGATAAGATTAAATGGAATTTCATTATTTCTTGTTTCTATAAATTGGAATTTGGTGATTATTTAATTCATCTAATTTGTACCTTACTCACTAATGCTAATGCTCAAGTTACTAATTTTGGATTGATTTTGCTAAAGTCAAATTTTCATCTGTTATGATACAATATCATGGCAACAATGTCGTATATATGATGTTGTAACCCATGCTACATCAGCATTGATATGATGTCTTTGAATGCATGTAGCTCTATAAATACTGACACTTGGGCATACAATCAACAACGTTTCCATTCTACCCTTAGCAGAACTCTTACAACTTGTTTTCATAGTTAGCAATAGAGTGAATGCTTGTAGTATGATGTTTAACAATTGTGGAGAATCTTTATCTGAGCGAAATGTACTTGGGCACAGTTCATAACCAAAAATAAAGATTGAGATTGCTTCTCATCATTACAACATCCACTTGGTTTATTATTTTACTTAAATTAATTTTCATGTTTACTTAGTTAACTCTTTACATTTTCAAAGTACTTTACTTTCTTTGTTCCTTTGTAAAGCAAAATGAGTACAACTAATTTTGAGTACTTAAGTGTAATTGTTTGGTAATCTCAGTAGTATTACTACTTGGTTCGACCAATAGCATAATGCTTGGTAACCCAATAACAATTACATGAGCCCAAGGCATGTAAGGTAAACCAGGACTAAATGCTCATTGTTATAGGCTAGGATAGACTTACATTCTTGTCATTACTTAGACTTACCACTTCACTTTTTTTCCATTATGTTCATGCTTAGGAGTAAAATGAGCCTAACAAATTCACTTGACATATGCCTCACTACAAGTTAAACCATATATATAGACTTCACTAACTCAAAGTGGAAAGGCAGCAATCATGAACTCAATATCAATTACTAGCATAATTACATTGTCCAATCACAAATTATGATTTGATCATGTGCTAGCACTCATGACTTGTATGGTAGAGTGTTGGGATTACTCCATCACTCATCATTGGTGTGGTTGCTAGAAATGTGTCAATGTGTGCTAAGTAATTGATCTCATAGAGTTTTTTGTATTAAGAATCATAAATTCAATCTTCATAATCATTAACTAATTCTAATAGCACATACTTAACCAAGTGTCACACTTATAACATGTCTTCAACTAAGGAAAAACTATCACCTACCAAAGAGATACAGAGAGGCAATGATAGAACAAATGACAATGAAGACTAAAGTATGCCTATGCAAGCAAGAATCTCATATGCTCATAATGATCCTTACCACCCTAACTTCACATTCATCTTCCACCAAGATGAGAAAATGAGATGGAGAGACCTAAAGGGCAATATCATTTTGCCTCTAGAGTGTTTAGCATCCATCATGCTTCAAACAAATTTAAGGGGAATGAATCTAAATCATGCAAAAGAAGGGTACCATGCGACCAAACACATGACGAGACCTATCAACCCATAGAAGTACAAGTGTAGAGAGACAATGCTATGGAAACCAAACATGAGCATAATAAGGAAAATCAAGTTAACCCTCCTATTATCCTAGAAGAACTTAATGATGATGCATTTGTAACAGAGAAACTCCACTATGATCATGAAGTCCATTTGCAAACACCTATTATTCATCTAGAAGAACTTGTTAAAGTCCAACTACATTCAGCCTTAGCAAAAATACCAAGAAGAGAAGCAAAGGACTCTAAGTACAAGAGAGACTCAAGGCCAAGAGTTTCTACTAGATCACAAAGGGATAAATACTAGAGTCACAAAAGGAAAACTAGACAACATCATTCTCCCACTACTTCAACTTCCTCCTCATGATCATTGGTGGACTTAGACATAAGGGAACAAATATACAAATATCGTGAAAAGGAGAGATGTTGGGCTCATGATAGACATGAGTGTCATCCAAGACACCTTAATGAAGAAGATGAAGAGCATGAACCATGAAGGAATAAGGATAGACATGCACAGAGAGAGGGATATGAGTATCAAAGAGGGCATTACTACAATTGAACATATGAACCGTATGATCATGAAGAGCCCCTGTTGGTTGCTTGCAACATGATCCACATAAGGGAAGCAATGTACATTCCAACCAGGCATGTGAGATACATTCGCATCAAGTGACTTGATATGAATAATATTCCTAAGTTTGAAGGTGAATATAATAGAGATCCACAACATCACCTTCAAGTATTTCATGATGCCTGTGCCCTACAAAATATTGAAAGTGACTAACAAAAACTTAAGTTGTTCCCTTAGACACTCATCAAAGAGGCAAAAAGCTGATACAAATCATTATAACCTAAATTAATCAGAAGGTGGAATACCATGTTTGAACTTTTCAATGATAAACACCAAATATATTCTTGGATGTTCAATCTCAAAAAGCATATCTAGGGCTAGAAGCAAGGAACACATGAGTCCCTTGATGTGACAATGAGTAGATACTACTCTCTTCTGCATATGTGCCTAGGCAATGGATTTTCCCAAACAAAGTAGCTTAGACATACTATCAATGGGTTGAGGAACAAAACTAGGAAAACCCTTGGGGTTTATGCCTAAAGGAAAATTCTCAAAAATGATTGCCCATTGAATTTAGAGGCTAATTAACCAAGTGGTAAAGGAAGATGGCAAGTTAAAGAAGAGAGAATTAGCCAAGGAGTATAATGGAGATCCATCTATCCGAAAAAGAGATGTATGAATATGTAATAAGCAAGAGCAAGAAACCTTGGAAGAGGTGACATAGAAAGAGACTCTACCAATCCAAAAGTTTGTTAATGTCATAGCCACTAAGCTAGAAAGGATGTGGGACTCAATGGATGAAAATTTTTCTACCATCTTAAAAATCGTAGAAGAAAGAACTAAACAAGCCTTCAGTAAGGACAATGAGAACAAAAAAGAAAAGAGACTATAGACGAAAAGGAAAAGTTGCTTTTGTGGAAGAATGTTCTAATTCAAGCTCAAAGGGTGAGAAAGGGTGTACAATGTGCTAGTACAAACATCCTAAGGGATCTTGTCCTATAATGGTACATTTGTAAGAAATAGGAGCATATGGACTTGATCCAAGATTTTTCAAAAATCAAATGCCAAAATGGTTATCTTATCCTCAAGGTAACTATCAACAAATCTTCCAACTAGCTTACTACCCAAGTGGAGCCTATTCACAACCATAAGAGCAATATCAACAATAGTGGTAGTAATCACAAGGATGGGGAAATGCCACCACTAAAGTAGCAATACCCATATTGGCAACCAAACCCTTATGGATACTATGTGTAGTGTCCAATATCTCCAAGAAACATAGTAGTTAATACTTCGCAATATTATCCACCTAAGTATTATAAACCTAACACTCCAAGGATGGATTCCAACCCATACATACATCAAACAATAACTAGTCCATTAAGTCAACACTCTAATCCTCTACCACTTGTTCCACCTCCTATAGTGCAAGGAGAATTTCCATCATAGCCACAACAAAGGAACACTACAAGGGTAGTGAATATACAAAGAGAAGATCATACTAGTAGGACTAAAGAAAGAAAAATCCTTTCTTTAGGATAAGTTTAGAAAAAGCTAGTAGAGTAAGGACCTTATTGAATCATGTTCCTTATATGAAGAATCCTCCTACAAACACCCTACTTTTCTAATAATCAAATTAAGAGATTATGACTATCATGCTAATCAAAATGGTATTAGACTGAATTAAGGCAAGGATGCCTCCTAAGAAAAGAATAGATTGATGAATTCTTCTAATTTATTTACAAATCATTAGAAATTCACCATGCAAGGCTCTACTAGACTTAAGTTCCAAAGTAAATTTGATATCTCAAGAAACATACAAGGCATGGAACTTACCATCCTTAAAGAAATGAAACATAAGGTTAGAGCTAGTAGATCAATATGTCATCATTCCTTTGGAACAAATAGAAGATGTGGTGACCGCTATCAATGGGTGGTCTTATCTAGAAGATTTCTTAGTGATTGATGTGAAGAACGATAATAAGGAATTTCCTATCATTATGGAAAGAGCATGGCTTAGCACAATAGATGCTAAGCTAGGAATGAGAGATTTATTTGTGTAAATCTCCAAAGAAGATGTCTAAGGAGCCATACATATGCAAGAATTCCATGCATTACTAATGATAAAGAAGGGTGTAGTTATGAACCAAAACTTCATAATGTCAACATAATCCTTACACCAACCCACAACAAATGTGAGAAACAAGTGTGTAAATAAAAAAGAACATGGGTCACTAAATGAAAAGACACTAAATGGCTAAAAATTGAGAATGTAAAACCATTCAAAACATGCATAGAAACATTTAACATACTTATCAACTCCTACCCTAAAAAAATGACCCAAACTGAGAACTCACAAAAGGATATACTAAACTATGATCATACACCAACAAGTAGTAAACATGGAGATTTGGTACTTGAAATTAAGAATAAACAAGAAAATATAGTTGGACCTTCTGAAATAGAAAGGTCATTTAGTCCAATAGAATATATATCTCCAAAGACAAAAACATGATCATCATCAATATTACATGGGATAATAATCAAAAAATTAAATCACTAAGGATGATAGATACGAAACCTAGAGTGTATGGTCTAGGGGATTTAGGGTCCATTTTATGAACACTTGTCCATGAGTTCAATCATGGGGGAGACACCTAGTATTGATTCAAGAATTAATAAGTGCTTTTTAATTTTTTATTTTACAATTATTTTTAGTTTACAATCTTTTGTTATACTTTTCTAATTTCTTATTAATTTTTCACATTCTTTGCTATCTTTTTAATCTTTTATACTTTTTGATTTCTTAATCTTTTAATATTCTTTAATACTTTTTTTTCAAATTATTTCTCTATTTTTCCATTTTTCTATGAATTGCATCATTTGTCCCATACATATTCTTGTTAATTTCCAATAAAATACACTTGTTCAAGCAAGATGTAGTCCCAATAACATGAAGATTTTCCTATATTATCAAATCATAAAGGACTAATTACGTATACAATGATACCATGACATCCATCCATTCATTCCAACAATAAGAGGTTCTTACCATAGTCATAATGATATTCTTTTCACAATAGAACTAAGAATAAACCTATGATTATTATGCCTGGATAGAAAAGTGAAGAACCAAGTAGGAATGCAAAGGGTGTGACATTAAAGAAACTTGTGGATTCTTTAGGACTACTACTATGAGTTCTATCCTATTGTTAAGGATGTATTAAAGATCTAATGAAAAATGGGAGTAATAGTACAATAATAAGTGTTGTCTTACTATGTTACTAGAAACACATGTTACCCATGCCTAAAGGTAGTCCTTTGGTAAGGTTAACACAATTAAAAATAAAATCCATGTACAAAATAAATTTTTGTGGGTCCCACTAGAAAGACATGTTACCCATGCCTGAAAGTAGGCAACTTCTCAAGAATCTCAAAAATAAAAAGTGCAATTAATAAACTCCTTCCTTGAACAACATGACAAGTGGTAATGCTCCTTGCAAAAATGGTAGTTGTGAATCCTAGGGATGAAATAATGTGATGTCACTAGAAAATGGTTTGGACTTGGTTTAAGTCTTGGAAAGAAAGGTTAATGATTTCTCTAACCACAAACTATATACAAGAATTCATTATGCCTATGGTAAGATACCTCACGTCCTAGTTTCATCAATACCTGCTACAATCCTTCTCACTTCACTATATATTTAATCAGAACTTTGTGGTTTTGTATAATATAATGTTATTTTCCCAATCTGGCAATACTAATATGTGTGTTTTTCTAGACAAGTATGTCTTACATGCAACTCCTTGAGTGCCTATGAACACTTTTAAGCATGCTTATACAAAGCCATTAAGGTTGAAGCCTACTTTGGGAAGGACCCACTTGTATAACTCTTGTATTTCATACTTGACAAGCACTTCCACATCATCTTGAACCTTCTAAAACAATCAAGACTCAACATATGCTTCCCACATCATCTAATAGTATATCCATACATTTGAAATTCTTAACCCATCTCATATCCATCCAATAAAATTTTGTTGCTCAAGATTCCTTCCTTATGAAAATTAAATGTCAAATTCTTGAAAACTATGCATCATTAATGACCCAAGATCCTTTGGACAAGCTTTACATCTTTCAAACATTCCAATTGACTCATTTTTTCCTTAGAAAATTCAACAAAAATTCAAATTTTTTTGATAGTGACATCATAGCTATGATGTCGTAGTCCCTATGATGTCATGCATATAAAAATAGTATATATATGTGTCGGAGTTGGTGAAATTTTTCCGTCCTCTAATTTGTAGCAAGAGATGTTTTTGCAATTTTTTCTTAGGGCTCCTGCACACTAACTTTCCAAGGCCATTACTTCATCCCCATAGCTTCAATTTTTAAAACTCCTGAACACTATTGATTTTGGAGCATTCAACTTAGTCATGAGGGGGTCCATTATGCTAACATTAGGAAATTTAAGCCAAAATTCTTCTAACACCTAGAAAATAGTATAAGGATAAGTATAATGAAACAATAAAGATATCATCATGAACTAATCAAACTTAGGCCAAATAACTTAATGAATTCTACTAATGAACCACTCTAACCATTTTTGAGACAACATAAGCAAAGAAATAACAATTATGAAAGGTCATAGTAATTAGGGATATGACACCTAAGGGGTTTCATTTTTGAAAATTTTCTAACTCTACAATCATAATAAGATAAGTACTTGATGAAGAAGATAAAGAACTATTAAGAACTGATTTAAACACTTTAATAATTTCAAACCCTTGTTGATTGCAAATGGCCCCAAAGAAACTAGCAGTTGAAGGACCTTTCTAGCATGGGAGAAAAAGATCAAGAGGTCCTTAAAAGGCCAAGCAAGGGAACAAACTCCACAAGTTGATCATGTAGAGCAAGAGGTCCATTCATTCAACATTCACCAACAAACTCCTACTACCAAGCATTCCACATAGAAGGAGGCAAAAGTGTTGCCAAGACCCAAACAAGTGCAACACCTCACTTTATCTCCTAAATTTCTCCAAGCAATTCAAGAAAAATCCATCATGTCCATGGTCATCATGGAGTTGAACTTTGGTCCTTTCATGGAATTTTCTCTAAAAGCTATGAAGATGCAACTCCAAGCATCTCTCTTATGGCCTACCTTATCCAATAGTGATGAATGGTATCTGAGAGAAACCTACCAATTTTGTTAAAACAAACAAGCCAATGCAATAGTGAAAATTAAAGGAGTGTCTGTGTCATACCCATTAGAGGTAATTGAAAAAGCCCTCAACATCCCGAATGAAGGGGCAAATGTGGCACACATCTCAACAAGGTCAAACACTAATGCTAACAGGCTATTGTTACAAAGGGCATATGGAAAAGAAGACAAAGGCTACTATGAGCTCATAGCTAAAGAGAAAATATATTTCAAGATTAGAACCTATCACTTGTTATCAACCAAAAGGCTCAATAGAATATCTACATATGGGACCAGATAAAGCATAATTTTGATGGGAAAATTCAATGCCAACATCGCCCATCTAGTCTTCCTCAAGATTAAAAAGTTGTTTGAAGAGAAGAAGGCAAGGAAACTAACACTTCCATTCCCTTGCCTCATCAATAAGATGTGTTGAAAAGCCAAAGTCCTAAGAAATTCCCAAAATGCTTCCTATGCAGAAATGTTCAAGCTAGTGCCATTAAAGAAAGATTAACTAGAGAAGCCAATATGCACCAAGGGAGCTGTAGGTTCCACTCCTAGCAAAAACATTCCTGTTACCAGTCAACAACAATAGGCAAGGCCTAACAGCCAAGTATAGGCTAAATAGGAATAGCAATAGCAACAACAAGAGGTACCATTATCGCTGCAAGACTATAGATCATCCATGAGCCATTTGCAAAAAATTGCAAAAATAATAAATTAGGAAACAAGAAATGGAACTAATCTGTATAAAGTTTGGGAGAGCTCCATGAGGCCCACCATATCCATAGATCTAGCCAGTGGAAAAATGTCACTCCAAACAAGATGAGAGGATAACTAGGCACAACAAATTTCTAGGTATGTTGCATCATTCCAAGTTATGCTTGGAGGTAGTGAAGGTGTCATAATTATGGTCATGCAACACTAAGATGCATCAGGAGCCATAGAGGTCATTACTAACCACTTTAAGAAATCTTTTAATGTTTCTATTGTACCACCAGCTGATATCTCTAAAGCACAAGATGCTCAAATGCTTACTAAAACCTTGATGACTCCTACGAAGCATGAAGATATTTTGGAAATACTACTGTAGATAGGCCAAGTCATGCAAAATCTCTTTGATATCCCTAGTAATATCACTGCAATCCAACCTAACCTAATAGCCACAAAGGAGAAGTTGGTCATGGCAGAATCCAAAGCTAAACATGTAAGAAATGAAGTTCAATGGCTACAAGTGAAGTTAGTAAATCTAAGAGCTAAAAAGAAAGACCCTGCATAGTTCATAATGCCTAATCAACTAGAACAATTAAGAACTAACCATGTGAGATAGTTGATTACCCATAATATGCAAATGAAAAAAGAGAATGAGAAGGTAGTGTAGGATGAAACACCACAAAAATTTGCATGTTATAACCAATCTTCATCATATAGCTTTCACCCCATTAAACCCAGGCAAAACTTCATTGTAAATGTGAAAATTGTAATCCACAATGGGAAATTTCACATATTTTATACTTTTGGGGCTAAAAATACCTCATAAGTAGTCAAAGCCTCATTTCCCATATGAAAAAAGTCACCTAGTATCTATATTTGGGCTTGGGAAGGTCAAAATGCCTTTTGGAATGCCAAAAAAGGAAATTTGATGGGTTTTATGGGGGGTATACATTTTTCTACACTAGAAGTACATGCATGGGGATAAATCTCACCTACCCCCAGTGTGGAAATATGGGAGTTTTCAAAAGTTTCCCCCTTCAACATGGAGACCATATGCACAACTTGGAAACCTTCCTCCTCAACATGGAAGTCTTCCCCCAATGTGGAGTCTTCACCCCCAGCGTGGAAATTACATCCCCCCATGTGGAAGCCACAAAAGCCAAAATTCATCACTTCATGCACTTCAACATTAACCAACCACATCTACAAGCATGGTGGAGATCTCAACATAGAAGATTCATCTCTAGCATGGAAGGTATGCCCTAGTTACTATTTATAGTAAATGGAATGGCCATGGGGGAAAGCACTTACTATGTATGGTAACCCTCCAAATTTTGGCACCCATCTCACCTAAATTTAGTAACCATTTTATAGTCAATTTATAGCCAGTTTTACAACCAATTCATGGCCATTTGCAACCCCATTCATGGCCCAAAGATCCTATAAAAGCAAACCTCAAATCCCATTTACAGGTTCCAAAATTTTTTAAGGATTGAGCAATTTTTTTCTCATTGAGCATACAAGCAATCTTCCAAGTACTAATTCCACACTTAGGGCATTTTTCAAGCACTCAAGAGCTCTTACAAGTTCCCATACTTGCATTCTCTTGAACCCCAATGTGGAAGCATTGTAGCCTTAAGATTTTTAAATTTTCAATATCAACACTACATTTCTAGGATTCCCAAACCCCAACATGGAGCAATCTGGCATTCAAAGTTTTCACTTTTCTCACCCCTAGCAATGACCCAATTGGTAGATATAAAGTTTCAACAATTGAAGAAGATATGATAACATCAGGAGTGGCTTAGTACTCGGATTGTGGATCAAATACCATTGGCTTCAATGGGCTTTAAACTCCTATGCTAGTGAACATTTTTTGCTACCCACTCAAGCATCATTTGTACACATTTCTCAAACTTATTCTTTATTTTCTTTCTCAATAAATTTTTAAGTTTTAGGTTTTGTGTATGAAATAAATTTGTTTATCATACATGCATTATTTCAAATTTGCTATTAGTTTTGCATTTTGTTCTCTTTTATTCCCATGTTTTGCATTTCATAAGTCCCTGGTTGATTTTCTGGACTAGCTAGGATACCTCAAATCCCATTTTTCTCATGGAGGCCCTAGAGATTCAAGGTTGGGAAACTGCTACACCAACGATCCTTGGTTTTTCCAATGACCAAGGTTTTTAGTAGCAATAGTTTTTCTTGGCACTAGAAGGAGGGCCTTTGCCTAAATTCTATGATCAAATCTATTCTTTTTGTTATCATTTGTAAGCTTTTCCTTGATTTTTGCAACCAAAACATTTGAAGAATAAACGCTAGTCTTTCCCCTTGCCCTGGGACCAAAATTGCAGCATGGAAGTTGCAGGTGGTTGGGTTTTGGCTTTTCACAGCATTTGCTATGAACTTTATATCCCAAAGCCTACATTGATATCTCTTCTCTCCTATTATTTTTCCTTTTTACTACTAAAAATTTTTTCTCTAGTTTTTAAAAGTGGGTGGTTCAACTCTTTTGTGAGTTGGCTTTCCCCCCACTTTTGCAAGCTAAGAAAATTTGTAGCTACCTAAAACTAGTTTTAATGGAAAAACACCAACTTTCCACTTTGGTTTTCAACCTTCCCCTCATCAACATTGAGGTGGGAGGTGTGAGATTCCCATCATCTCACCCCCTTTCTTTCCCCCCCTTTTCCATACCTCACATGGAAGTAGTTATGAGGCCAACATTGGTGAGGTTTGTTACCAAGTTAATGACTAGACTTTCTTTTATTGCAATTTGAAAGTCATTTTCTAGTTTTTTTAAGCCAAAAATCCCAAGGAATCCAATGTTTCCTTTAACCCCTTGTAGCATAAACCTTAGTGTGGAATCTGCAAGTGGTTTGGATGTTGAAATTTCAAAACATCTGCTATGAATTTCTAGAGCAAAGTAAGCATGGAAGCCTTAATAACCATTTAATTTTTGTCTACTACATTTTTTTTCCACTAAACTAACATTGGTTTCTATACCAACCAATCCTACTTTTCCCATCTTTGAAAACTATCAAGTTTCCATTTTGGTC
>MNCI01035006.1:78280-89173 GCA_015680685.1 Gnetum montanum | reverse complement strand
TGCTTTAAGAGTTTGTGAGTTCCATTCACTGGAATTTACTACTATTTTACCATGTATAGCCTATTTTAAGCCATTCTCAGAACTATATTCATGCCTTTCCAAAAGTCCACCAAATTTCCCTTCACTCTCACTAGCGAAGATCATAGCCAACAAGCCATGAGGGTGTATGATCCCATAGACCCTGCCATCATTGAGTGTAGGTGATCTTTGAGGGTTAGAGGGGAGAGTCTTAATTTGCAACCATAAATGAAGATCATTATAACTTTATTTGTGCTAAAATACATGAAGGCATGCTAATTCCATGAATTGAAGCTAAAACCAAAAGGGAGTTTGAGCTCATATGTAGGAGTGGGAAGGAGTACATCCCTTCCCCATATGACCAAATTATCCTTAATGACATCTATTCTAGCATCCTAGCCTAATTGATTATCATGGAAGAGGAAGATGACAAGTCTAGCTTTGAGGAACAACAGGAAGAGAAAGATGAATTTAAGATAGAACCTGAGCCTAAAAACATCTTGGGAGGACTATTCCAACATACATCCCCCAAAGTCATATCACCTTCCTCTACTACTTTTGTTTTCTCCATGGGCATGGTGCTACCATCTTCCACTCTTTCCTACCCTACTACGATAGATCCCATGCTAGTTATAGCCACACATCACACTCAACTAATGCCACAACCAAGGAAACAAAGATCACGAACCAAGGTTTGCAAGTTAATCCACCCAATGCCCCTACCAATGACTACAATAACCAATCATCAACTTCTAGGATCACTGCATCGACAACAAATAGATGTAACTTTGAAAGGAAGGACACATCTAAGTACACTACATTGCCATTAAAACCATCCAAGTTTCTAGACCAATTATTAAGAAGTAAGCACATGCAACACAAACAAATGATCGAAGCTGCTTAAAAGAAACATAAGTGACTATGCAAAATAGCCAACAATCCCACTTGGGCAATGAAGTATGATCCCTAGTTTCCTAGATACTTCAAACTAGATTCTACCATTATCATCAACTACCTGGTCATGACATAAACTTCTGCCTTATGCTGAAGGATGACCTACAAAGGATGATAGATAGGGAAAACTATTCTTAGATGCTTCTAACCTAATTCGACCACAAAACTAGTTGATGCTAGTCTACAAAGACCCATTGGATGCTAATGATAGTCCCTGTGTTATTTCAACATTCAACATTGAAGATGATCAAAGACCTGTAAGAGAAGCATTTTTTATTCAAGTACCCCTCTATAATGAAAGTGCTTCTTCAATTTCCCATAGCTCAAGATCACCTTTGATGGTGATAGTACCATCAAAAATACCTCTAAGAGAACCTTTTGTCATCAAGGTCTCCCAACCCAATACAACCATAGCCCAACAAACTACACAACAACCTCCTATGGTGGCCAATGCTACTACCTCTTCCTTCCAGCCAATGGCTGACAACCAAAAAACTATAGCCAAACAAAGGAAGAAGCATAAGCAAAAGCCTGACAATAAGAGCGACAGGCATACGGAAGCACTAAAGGAAGTGGATCCACTAAAGCCACTCCCATTTTAGCTATACCCATAACCTCTTCTGCCCCAACCTCTTCAACTAACAAGCCACAGGAGGACACCAAAACCCACAACCAAAATAATAAAGAAGAGCCACAACAATCAAATCCTAAAGCCAAAGTCTACATTTTGGGACATATGGAGGAAGTAAAGCACAACTAAGGTGATAAGCCCATGACCAATGACAAAAACTTCCTCAGTGCAATGGACCAAGTTAAGCAATGCCCCAAGTAGAAAAACACAACCCTACTCTTATATGACCTGATCATAGCTTCCACCACACATCATGAGGTGCTAGTTAAAATGTTGACCTTCATACCCATTAGTAAGGATATTCCTACTAACAAGGAAGTCATCCATGTCGTGATGATTCCTCCCTCACTAGGGGAGGAGAAATCAACACCCTTAACATTTTGTGATAGTGAAATTAAGGTTAATCCCCAAAATGGTAAAGTAACTATAGCCCCTTTATTCATAACCATACACATAGGCTAATTTAAAATACATCAAGTGCATGTTGATGATAGAGTTGCAACTAACATCATCACATGCACCATCATTGAACACTTGGGCTTAACTAAGCAAGTACAACCTACAACCACTACAACTCTTAAGTACTTCAATGGGTCAATAGTTGTCTTCAAGGGGTCTATCTCCTTGGATTTTGTAGCTGGAAAATAATTCCCTACAACTGCTAACTTCTTGATGGTGGAAGAGACACCAAGATTCAACTTGATCCTAGGAAGACCTTGGTTGGCTTAGTTACACACTATGTCCTCACCCATCCATCAAGAAATTCACCTTCCTTATTAGGAAGGTGAAATCATCATTCATGGTGATAACACAGTTCCCCTAGCTATGTATACATAGAATAGAGGTCCAAAGTGGAGCTTCAAGAAGAAACTCCTAGCCATGAAGAGAAAAAACCCAACATAGCCAACAATGATAACGATAAGCAATGGGATACATTATGGAATGAACTCCCTTTTAACATTGTCAGTGAAGGAGATGGCAAATACAAGCTTGTCCAAAGTAAGCCTTACTCACTCTCTAATCTTGCAAAGATTAGGAAGAATCTACACAAGTGAAGTTCACCTTAACCTTCCCATGCCCCTATGACTAGATGCACTGATAGCCATCTAGCCTTACTTTTCTTTTGCAATTTATTATATCTTTGTTATTGTATGCACATATCCTATGCATGTAGCCTAAGTTTGTTTGCATTTTTTCCTATTTACTATAGTCTTTCTTATGATTAAAAAATCCTTATAAATATATGTCTCTTTTGCATCGCATCCGCTAAAATGTTAAACTAGCACTACATCCACTAAGACTCTAAACTGACGATATGACCTACCATGGCTTTAAACTGGAAAAACAATATAACCTATGCCCGTGATGGCCTAAAACTAGCAAATGTTCCTTTTATTATTATATCTCTTTTTGTTTAGCATTGATTAGATGTTATAACCAAAAATGTCAACATGAACATTTTCAATGTTTACAACCTTTGCAATGTTTACTACTACTATAAATGCATATAGTCAAAAAATAAGACCAAAATTTAAATTTAAAGTCAAATCCATAACATACATAGCCATGGCCACAATGTGTAGTAATAATGTCAAAGAATAACAATGATCCATAACATAGTCTTGGCTAACCATAGCCATCAACATTAAAAACAAAAACAAACAGTCAACAAGCTAAAGTGAAGAAGGTTACTAAGTGGCATTTGGAGGAAGTGGTGGGTCATTCCCACTCTCACTGCTGGGGCCACCAATGTCTCCTAAGGCCCAAAATGCAATAACATATAGCTAGTTAGTAACCCATAGCCAAAATAACGACTTAAAACAAAGACTAAAACATAAAATATATCAAATTTGTGGAGATTCTAACTCCATTACTTCTAGGGGTAGATGGGGAAGACCTTCCTCCAAATGATGGAGGATCTGGTCCTCTGTCATATTGACCTAGTCAACATCCTTAAGATCAATGCCAAAAAGAATGCTAGTCATATCTATAGAAGTCCAAGTAGGAGGTTCATGGGTAGCAATAGCTATAGAGGCCTTACCTGCAATAATGGTAATCTAAAGAGTAGGGGATTGCTCCACCTTGATAGTACTTTCAAAAAGTTGATAAGCACTCTCCACCTAGATCCCTAAATGAATAGCTCTTTCTTGTACTGTTCAACTAACTCCTCCTTAAGCCACTTTAGGTAGGCCACACAATCAATCTTACACTTTCACTTATGGGCCTTTTGTGTCTTGCCTCACCATAGGACCCCTAGTACAATGATCCTTCCAGTCCTCAACCTTTTAGAAGATGAGGTCCATCTACATATGTTATTCCACCATCTCTTGTAGGACCACTACTTTGTCCTAAACAACATGCTAGTAGTGAGCCCATGTGATCTCCTTAGTATGTAATTCTCTAAAGTTAGCCACTTGGGCTTCCACAAGGCCTTATGGTCTCAGAGATCTCTAATTATATTCTCCTACCTTTGAGCCTTTTCCTTTAAGGCCACAACTTCCTCCCATAGGAATTCATTGAACCTCTCTAGCTTCCATGAATTTTTTGAGCATGACATTGCTAAATCAGTAGCAGTCTTGTACAACTTCATGAGTATACTAGACACATCTAAAGAAAGCTTAGGCAAGAATTCTATCTCCATGTCTCTACTAGGCTCCCACTCCATAGAAGGCACTACACAAGTATAAAATACAACCATAAAACACAACCT
Organism: Gnetum montanum; assembly: GCA_015680685.1. Classification (NCBI taxonomy): domain Eukaryota; kingdom Viridiplantae; phylum Streptophyta; class Gnetopsida; order Gnetales; family Gnetaceae; genus Gnetum; species Gnetum montanum. Next base: position 84,860 of record MNCI01035006.1, on the reverse strand, counting down.
AAGATAACCATAATGCAAGCAAAGCCCATGACTGAGACACATAAAACAAAATCCTTACCTATCTTGGGTGCAACCTAATTCAATTGATCAATGATGTCCTTAGTCATCCCACGCATGAACTCCACTTTTTCTGGAGTCTCTACCCATGGTTTCACATGAAACTTAGGGACAAGAGATGGCACTAGTAGTTCAAGAACTACTGTAAGCATAACAATCATCAAAAGGTTAAGATGACAACCAAATATAGCTAATGAGATATAAAAAAAATATTAAGGCATAGGCATACCTGGCTCCTCCTCTGCTCCCCCTTTTGGGATGATGATGGAAGAGGTACTTGGTACCACCTCACCAAATAAGACATCTAAATCATCTATACCTGCATTGGAAAATCCTTCAACCATAGGTTGCTTTAAGCATGTCTCTTCTACACATCTTTGTTCTGCCTCTACAATAGCTTGGGTTGTTATAGCCTAACGCTTATTTACAACCATAGCACATAGAAACTAGTTAACACATGAAACCATAAAGTAGCCATAAAATTTTAGAACATGAAATAGCCAAATTTAAAAAAAGCATGCCTAGAACTCCTTGTTGTGATGGCTTAAGCTTAAACATAAGCTTCTTTGAGGTAAGCTAATTTGATGCTGGGAGTGCCTCCTCCATAGGCATCTTGAGTTTCTCCTTAGCTATTCCTTCAACCTCCATACACCATCATCTATCATCCTAGACACTAGCAGGAAACAAGAGGGGCTCCTCATCATCAATACTTTTATGAGACTCATACTACCTAACATCAAGATTCTTAGTGGTGATGGATAACATATCATCCATCCCCTCTAGTGGGTTCTAGGCCTACACTGTTGGACAAATGTGCTTTATCCAAGGCCTAGAAAGTTGGCTTGGATCTTGGAAAATCCATCATCTATTCCTATACACCACCCAAAACTCTGCAAACCTCTTAAGATAACCTACAAAAAATGCAAAGTACATATGGATTATCATAGAGGTGTCAACATAGAGTCTAAGGATCTCCTCTTGAAGCCTAGTAGCCAAAGCTACCACCCAATCAAATCTGATGCCCTCCATCAGGACCTTTGTAAAGGTCCACCCCTATGCTATGCTAATTACCTTCTTTTGTGATAGTATTTTGGGAAATGCATGAGACCTGAACAAAGGATATGATTTCTTTACATTAGGGTTTGTGAAGCTATTCATCAAAATTCCAAAGTGGTCGATGTTGGCACCAAGCCACTCTAGAACTTTATCACGATGGCTTGATTCCCTTACTATCCTAGTGGGAACCTTTGCCCCATCAACAAGAACACCAAACAAGTCATGAAAGAGGCTAGCACCTACGTCCATCTTTACCTTCACACCTCGAATGAAGGTGCTAAAATGACCAACCTTCTCATCGAAGGAGTCAATGACATGTAACATTTTCCCAATAGGAATAGAAGGGATAGGTGCCATGAATACATCGAGCAAACCTACATGCTAGATGTTTGCTTGAACATATCCAGGCACCCATCCCTTTAGCCACTCCTATGTTGATATCACTTCACCAAACTTCAGGATGAGGGTGTCCTCATGACATGAATGTGAAAGTGGTATAGTGACATCAGCTGAGGTGGAAGGTCATTTGAAGCAATAACCAAAGGTTAGCATCAATATGAGCAATTTAAACAACCAAGAAAAGTAATAGAACACCTAGAGCCATAAAACACTAAAAGCTATACATTTACCTTTCCTTTTCTTCTGTAGTGTGAAGGTTCCAATTACAAGGGTCTAATTTGTGCTATCGGCATCTACCACCAGTTGTGCATCGTCCTATCATCCTTACACTTTTTATATATGTTGTTAAACCTAATGGCATATTCATCAAAGTCCCCTCTTAACTATTGATACATAGTAGTTCTGATATGAGGACTCTTGGTGAATTTATCCAAAGCAGTTTGAGCCACTACCAAGATATAATCATTGACGATCAAGCCCTGATCGTTGACCTTATACCTACAAGAAGTTGTAAAATCAATGAAGTCAGGGAAGGTAATCAAGCCAAAAACATAAGAGCATTACAATAACCACATTTACCCTTGTAGACAATACATGATGCCAGGCAGGTTCTAGAATAATGTGCAGGCTCTATGCACCACCATTAGAGTATCATCAGTATTATACTTACTATACTCTAGCATCATCCAGATCTCTATAAGGTAACATGGACTTATGGCATCTGCTAGTCCCCTTGTATTCTTAGAAAGTAACTTGTCAGTAATGTATCTGGAAATTAGGCTAGATGCCCTAGGCAATAGGGTATCCACAACAACCTCGACTACATTTGCAAACAAGTGTGACCACATCATCACACTAAAGTTCCTAATGAGATAGGCAAGGAAGTCCCTTACCCCAAGCTAGAACCACAACGAGAGCTTCCCAAAAGGCATGTCATGTGGTGGGGTGTTGGTCTTAGGATGACCAATGTAGCACAAGATACGAACTAGCTCCACTATGATGAGCATAGCCATCAAGAAGACCCTGCATGAAGCAAAGCACAAAAAATTATTGAAATTTCTTAACAAACTTAGACAAAAACATCTTAGTTGGAGGTGGAATTAGCCTCTATAAAAAGCTCTAAGGTGTTTATCTAAGTTAGTTTAAGAAATTCCACAAAAAAGGGGCATTATTACAAACTTTCAAAGTAAAGACATTGTGGCCAATTCGAATTACTTAGCAAATTTGGATAAAACATCTATTTGAGGTCAAATTAGCCTCTATAAAAATCTCTAAGGTGTTTATATAAATTAGCCTAAGTAATTCCACAAGAAAACATTATTACAACCTTGCATAACCTTACATCATGACCAACTGGAATTTCTTACCAAATTTAGAAGAAACTTCCTAATTCAAAGATGAAATTAGCCTCTATAAAAAGCTCTTAGATGTTTATCTAAATAAGCTTAATAAATTCCATAAAAAATTGTTACCATATTTTATAGCCTTTATAGCCAAAATTTCATAGCCCAAAACTTTCTTAGTCTAAATTATGCATAAATTTAGAAAACGGCATCTACATTATGCATAAATTTAGAAAAAGTAACTATAAGTTTAGGAAAAACATCTAAATTATGCAAAGCATGCATGAATTTGGAAAAAACCATCAAAAATATGCACAAATTTAGAAAAACCATTATAAACTTAGAAAAGCCATGTAGCCTTAGTAAAAGCTTGTTAAAAATAGAAAAAGTTTTTAGTTGTCCTAGAAAAAAATATTAAGCATTAGTTTTACATGTTCAAAAATGAAAAAAAATAAGTTATACATATCAACCACTTCCATTTCTAAATGGGTGATGTACTACAACCATGATTTTTCCTTATTCACACAACCATAGCCAAAAAATGGTTAAACATCTATTTGTACTCTGATTTCAATGATCCCACCATGAAAAGAATAGTGAAATTGTGAACCTTACAACCATGACCATTAAAATTGAAAATTTATAGCCATATATCCATAAAACATGAAAGAATCTAGCCAAAACTATAGTCATCAACATTTACCCATTTTCGTGCAAGGTTGTTAAAGAATTTGCCAAAAATTCATTTGAGCTCCAAACAGAGCAATTTTACCATAGTTTGAAAGCTCAAATAAAACCCTACACACCCTTGTTAGAAAAAATTTAAAACCTTTGTCTTTTATGAAGGAAAATTCATCAATTTAAACAATAATCCAAAAATGGGACAAACATCCTTATTATACATGCTTACTAAAAAATATGTAGAAAATTTGTTTTAAGTCCAATTAGAGTGAGTCCACCTTTGTTAAAAAGATAAAGCCAAAGCATACTCAACCATAACCAAAAAACAACCATGGCCTTTGCTATTTCTTTATAATAAATTTGTAAAGCTTCATGAAATTACAAAAGGCACAAACAACCTAACTACGCAACGTTAGGAAAATAGCCACAACTTCTTCATTTCAACGTCAAATTAAATGAGATGATAACCATCAAAAAGCTTTTAAAAAGTGCTACAAATCCACGACCTTAAATTTTACAAAAATGTAGCTGCCAAAAAAATACAACTTAATTGCTTTTTCATATCAAAATTTCAAAAATCTCAAAACCTAGATTTAATATAGCCATGGAAATAGTTGAAATGGCCAAAATCATTGAAACCCATTAAAATTCACACCAAAATAATGGGGTAGGATTCTATTAAAATTTAATTTTAACAACTCCTAAGGCCTAGATCTGAAAAATGGCCACACCCCAAAATTTTGGGAAAAAAGCATGAAACAACAAACCCTACTTTTTAAAATCAAATCTACAAAAGCTAAAACAACAAAACAACCATGGATCTATGTGGAAATGGCCAAATTGGAAGATAGGAGTTCATCAAAATTCCATTTTAATCCCTCCACCATAGTAACTCTAGAAAAAATAGCCCTAACACATAGAAAAAAAAAACTTTAAAAACCTTTAAAAAAAGGCAAAAATAAGTAGAAATGCCTACCTTGGAGCAACAAAAAAGGAATCCTAGATGGAGATGGGCCTGGGTACTTCTTCTAGCTCCCAAGTACATTCATCCACCTTCTCTTTCATAGGGTTTTGGCTCTTTCCCTTCATTTTTTTGGTGCCATGGCAGGCTCAACGCTAGGAATGGCTAAAAACTGAGAAGGATGAGAGATCAACATTGGAGATGACGAAGGTGGAAGGCTTTCACACTAAGAATTAGTTGTTTCTACCACAAAAACCTATACCAAAGCTCTCCTCAAATGTGTTGTTAATGTACAATGAAAATTATGATGGAAACTTGTGAGATTCCACAATAAAATCACATATAAAACCTAAACACACAACTTAAAATCCCGGCTGCCAATTTACTGCATCATAACTACATGTGCACTAAAGTACAAGAGGTGAAATTCTAGTTCACATTGGTTTTAGGTGGGAAAAAACTTCACTTTTCAAAATTTTAAAATTTTTTGGATTGTGGGCCCCACCCTACACCCTCATTCTTAACTAAAACTTGCATCCATGCTAAGATTTTTGCCAGTTTTGACTCTTAAAACCTTATGGACACCTTAACCCCATGCATCCATGCTAGGAATACCATGCCTAGCATGGAAACATGCCTATTATTTTATAAAATCATTGGAATTACAAATATTTTGCTATTTTTAGTAACCCAAACATACCTTTTTCAACATTGGGTTCCGAAAAATGGGTAAGAAATAAGTAACCAGAGACACCATGGGTTTTCACATTAGGGTAACATTGCCCAACATGAAATAAAGGGGGTAACATCCACTCTTACTCCCCAACATCCATCTAGCACAAGTTGGACCCAAAATGGGTCCCATGTGACCTAGAACCCCTGCCAGCATCTCTAGCAGCCTAGGAATCCCACCAGACCTAGTCAAAATTGGTCAAAATATAGAATTTGGTGTTTTGTACACTAGGAGAGGCTTCTTCCATGCTAAGCCTCTCACCCTCAACATGAATATATGGGAAGAAGCCAAAAATAACCTAAATTGATTGCCTTTCTTAATGCCCAATGACCCCTAGACCTTGCTAGAACCCTCTAAAGGTTCCAAAAGCCCCAAAAGTGGTTAAATATAGCACAAGACTATCATCCCCTTCTCATCCATGTTGGGGCCACCATTCCTAGTGTGGAAGAAAGGAGAGAGATTGCATGAGGCACTTAGAAGCCTCCAAATTATTGAATCTTAACACACAACATTGGTCGTTAACACTTGCAACCTTAGAGGTTGACATGCATGGTTGATCAGCTATCGATTTGGCCTAGATCTAACTTTCTTCATTGAGGGAAACCTTTTCCATTCTAAACCTTCCACCCTCAGCATGAAAGAAATGGGAAAACCTAAAATTCCCTCACAGCATTCAAAATAACAAGATCTTGACCTTAGGCACTAATGGCCAACACCAACAACCTTGTGAACACTCATGCATAACCAAATTGTTCATAAAAAGCTAAAACATCCTTCCCCAAAATTTGCCATGTTAAGCATGGAATCCCCAATATGGAAAAAGGGGGAGGCCAAAAAATTGCCTAATGACCCTTGAAACAACCAAATTTTGACATCAAATGTCAACTATCAACACTGGAAACCTTAGAGGCTTGCATGCATAACCATAAGTGATCATAAAGGGCCAAAAAGCTTTTCCCTAGATTTTCCATGCTAAGCATGGAAGCCCTAGCATGGAAAAATTGAGGGAAGCTTAAAAATCACTCATCAACCTTTAAAACAACAAAATTTTAACACCAGGCATTGACCATCATCACTAGCAACATCAAGGACCTACATGCATGATCAAAAATGATGCAAAAGAATAAAAATCTATTTCTCCCAAATTTTCCACACTAGGCATACTATCCCCAACATGGAAAAATAGGGAAAAGCTCAAAATCACTTGGAAAACCTATAAACTAACTATTTTTGACTCCAAACCCTAGTCTTCAAACCTAGAAACCTTGAACACTAACATGCATGGTTGATTGAAGTTAATAGTTGGCTAGATCTAAGTTTTATGATGCCTCCACACTGGGAATTTCACCC